>SKCR01019137.1:0-43819 GCA_019454045.1 Zanthoxylum bungeanum | reverse complement strand
GCTAAGGTCCCAAGATCATTAAACAAGCATGAGACACATGTGAATACATACGAGGAGTTACGGAATACTCAAATCGATCGGTTGAACGACGCGCGAGGCAACAAAAACAAACTTTCTGCCTCCATGGACTGCTCGGCAGTGGCAGTGAAAAACTCACTGTTTTCGGCCATTGATGTCATCTTCCAAGCTCCAAGCTTCGTCAAACGATTCCCGGCTCATGGGTGGACTTCCCTATCACCTTCGCATGTCTCTCGGAGTTCTAGCTCTCTTGATTTTTGCCTAAAAAACCAAACACTTTGCTTCCCTTTTTCATCATGGCTCTCGGCAGTTCACTGCCAAACCAGTGAAGAAATTTGCCCACCATGGGCGTGAGATGAAGAGAGAAAGAGAGAAGAGAAATTATGAGTGTTGGTTGCCAAAAGTGTATCTAATACACATTGTTAATTTCAAATTCATTTAGCATGAATTTGGCTTTCAAAAAGTCAAGCCTTAATGGCTCCAACCACACATATCACTCCATCAATCCATCAATCAATGAATAGTGACTGGCGTCAATCACTCAAAGTGAAAGACATCTATCACTTGATTGACGAATGATGTGACGCTAGAAGCGACTAGCGATTTGATGCTTGATTTGACTTGCGTGCCGTACTCGAATTCGAAACGCGAATGCGCTCGCAAATAATCTCGGGCTCGGGTTCGCTAATTCCAAATTAATGAATTTTCCGTTGCGTCGTAATTAAATCTAATTTAATTAAATAATCATGCCTTGCATAATTACTATTCACGTCGCTAACGAATTAATTCTAAATTAATTCGTTCGCCCGAATTAAAATCTAATTTTAATTCCGCGTCGAAATCCAATTTCGTTTAATATATCGAATAATTCCAAATTAATCGTTATATCTATTTAATTGATATTTTATCCCAGATAAAATATATCCGCAATTAATCCCATATTAATTTTCTCTCTCATCTAATTAATCCCAGATTAATTAAAAGTACGAGTCATACGTCATCGGTGAATCTTCGGAAAGTGACCCATGAGATCCCCGAATATGTTGGTAGTAAATTCGGTCGTCGGACTAACCGAACACGTAAGTACCTAGTACTACGTTTATACCAATTTACAAGACAAGGTTGGCTTCTAGCAAAGCGCCATGCCTACCCAATTATCCAGAAATATACTTACAGGAATAAAAGATCTATATCAGGCGTAGTATACGTAGTATTGTGTATGTCGATCCAGTATCAAATGATCACGTGCTAGGCCTGGGGCTGGAATTGTGTCTGCCCCGTACGAAACACATGTCGGATGTCTGATAACTAGTCTCTATAATCGGATAAACATGACCTTGTCATTTTATCCCGATGACTGCAGTACTTAAGAGTACTAGTACCGTATCCTACGTGACCATCATCTCCATATGACTGGAGTGATACTTCCGTCTTGACATCACACCCTACACAGTACGATTCTCAATATACCCAGCATAGGCGTACACAGAACCTGTTAAAGCCCTGGACGACCGCACCCAAAGTATATTGATTATCGCAAGTATTAGCGGTGCAAGTCTCAGGTTAAGACCAAATACACCTACCCTGATTTCAGACTTCGATAGACACATAGTCATACTACCAATGGAATTCCGAGGGGGTCTATCCAGAGCGAAGCTGTTTCCCGTACCATCGGTAAAATACAACCTCC
Organism: Zanthoxylum bungeanum; assembly: GCA_019454045.1. NCBI lineage: Eukaryota > Viridiplantae > Streptophyta > Magnoliopsida > Sapindales > Rutaceae > Zanthoxylum > Zanthoxylum bungeanum. The sequence continues at coordinate 42,111 of SKCR01019137.1, read as the reverse complement.
TATTACACTTGCATGAGTATCATATACCCAAATATATGAGAACTATGCCGTTGTGCCCTCACAACGCGCACAAGTGTAATACTAGTCTTTTACGTATTTATCGATGTCCAATCTCGATAATACTCTGACTAGGGATATTTAATGATTTATCCTTCGTGGATTGATACTGTCTCATATCATTCTCAATCCAGAAACAAATCATAAGGACCTCTCATCATTTATACATCTAGGTGATCTAATCACAAATGATAAGAGTGCAATCTCCTTTGTCACATAGTTAATTTGTACAACAATACCATGATCTGTACAAATAGTGACGCTATGGGTCATAATTGTCCAACACCCCCATACGCCTAACTAGATCTAGGAGTGCAAATTCATGACATTGGAGCGTTACGTATCACCGTCCCTCAAAGCATGCCATTATCTGTCCCTGAACTAGTGGTCCTGGGGCGTTATGTATCGCCGTCCCCCAAGTCACTAAACTAGAACTGGGGGTGCAGATCTATGCTACCCTCCAAGCTTTGGATCTAGGATCTAGTGGCATCTGTCATCCCTAGTCCTGAACTAGGATCTCGGGGCGTTACATATCGCTGTCCCCCCAGTCCTCTATATATGCATATGTCTTCTCCGTCAATTCCATATCCGTGACAAGTTACATACTGATGTGGGCTTTTCCCCCATGTCTCGAAAATCATAAAACCATGTTTTGAAAATATCTCTTTCTAAAACATCTCTTAAAACGTGATATTTCATTAAATAACTGCGATAAATCTGGCTAACGCCCTAAGTGTGTAAAAATAAGTCTGGTATGAAAAATAACATAATGAAAATCAACTTAAAAGAAAAGTGTCCACTCACTGATTTGAAATTTGGCTGGTGTTATGCCACTCGTTGAATGGAATTATGGTTCATGTGATGATCTATAATGGAGAAACTCAATTAGAATATAAGTCGTGGAATATGCTTCAGAACTAGGTTAAATTTATCCATTTGAACACTTGTTATCACTTCAAGGCGTATGATACTTATATTATGACGTAATGTGTGTATGCAAGCTGATACGAGACCCTTAGGGTGGCATCTAACATACTAGGGTGAAACTGGGATGAACTAAAACATATTTGGGAAGGTTTTGGGTCATGCGTCGCGATGCTCACAATTCCAAAAATGAATTCCTGCAAATTTCTAGTGCGCGTCGCAACACAAGTCCTTGCGCATTGTAACGCGTACAATGCAGTAGCTAATCTGCATAAATCCCCAATACGCATCGCGACGTTGGCCTATTTTATAGGATTCCAAACTTACTTTCTCAAGTCTTTCTTACCCAAATGCATCGCCAATACAAAATCCATCTCTTTACTTCAACTTCACATATTCTAAACCACCATTTCATCATCAAATAACTTTTTCATCTCATAGTTCTCAAATTACCCAAAATCTATGATGTCCATGAATTGGCCATTTCATAAAACAATTAGTTTCCTATTTTATTATCCACCTAAATACAACCATTAATATGCCAATAACACTAGCAAAACATGAATAAGATCATAACTCCACATTTCAAGTTTGGGAAAAGACTTCTTACCTCTATTAGTTTGATTCTTCTTCATCTTCCAAGCTTTTTAAGCATATTACTTCTCTTATTGGCTTGATATGAGAGGATTTTATTTGCTTCCCCTTTTTTTCTTCTTATTCTTCCTCTCTTATTCTCTATCTCTTTCATGTTTTCCCTTCTCTTTCTTTTCTCTTATGAAAGTGTGAATAGTACCACATATTTATACTAGGGTTTGTTTGATATATTTGTGTATAATTTAATGAAATAAAATTGGAAAAATTGAGAAGTTTTGAAAATTCTCTAGACTCATCCTCCGGTACTATTCATGTAGATTTTTTAGCTGTATTTTTGACCTACTTCTGCTTTGAATATGGAAAAGTATCTAACATGAAAGTTGTAGGTCTTGATCTCAGATTTTTGACAATATAAAATATATAAAAATTACAGTTCGTATGAGAAAGTTATGGCCCAAAAACCATGGGTTGTCCGGAGTGGAACATCGTACTACCTAGTATCAGAATCCCAAAGAATTTTCCGATCATTCACAAAATCATTTCATGAGAGTATATGTGTCCGAGCATAATTTATATCATGTGACACTCGCCCCATAATTTAACAGTAGTTGATATTACCGGTCGTTACATTTTTGCCCTCTCCCTTATGAAAGCCGAATATGACATGCTCCTAAAGACTTATTTTCTTATATTTTTGTCTATTGTTCAGCCATGGAACAGCCCCTGAATAGAGGCTCAGATCTGAATTGTTTTTGCACCCAATATACGCACACATCTCACCCAAAATAATCATTGTTTTGCGTGTGCAAGAAAAGTATTTCGGGTCTAAATTTTTCCACCAAAACAGTCCCACAACACCCTTGAATCACCCTTTAATATTCCCAAATTTTTTTTAGATAAAACACAAACAAATCGAGCCCCCAAAAATGATTTATAAAAGGTGGCAGTGAGTAAATTTTTCTGCTCACTACCGTATGTGTGTGTGTAGAGAAAAAGAGGATGAATAAATATTTTATTCCAACTCTAAATGGTCTTCCATGCTATATCTCGCAACCAAGAAAACCAAGGGTGGGCTTGACTCACAAAAATAAAATCCTTAAACATTTTAGAGATTAAAGAAAGATTTTTATCACACCATAATTTTTTTCTTATTTTTTTGTTCTTTAACTTCTCAAGAGAAAAACAAAAGAAAAAAGGTGATTAAGGTTTGGAATGACTAGGTTAGCAAAAAAAAAACAACTTATTTTTCCTTTTTATACTTATGGTTTTTTTTGTTCACAAATAAACAAAACCCTAACCCTTTGACGTACCAAAAATTCAGCCAACCTATAGGAAATTATCTCTCATAATTCTTTTCATAAATGTCATCATAATGATATTAATAATATTACTAAATGAGAAAATATAACTTCCATTCAAAACCAAGAGTTTCCAAAATACTTTTTTAGAAAATTATTAAATCAAATCTTTATTAAATTATACAATATAATTGATAAGAAATAATTATCTTATAATCATTTATTATGAAAATCATATATTAAAATTAATATATAGTTTCAAGTGTGACAAAATATTATTAATCATATTAATAATATATATATATGAGTATATAATTGGATTATCCAATTATATTTAATCTGCTTCAGTATATCGAGCTAGCACGGGGACCAAATGGACCTACAGTTCCGAGCTCAAATAATCTCGAAATATTAATTAAACTCTTTAATAAAATATTCTGAATTATTAACTTTAGGTTATTCTACTAAAATCTAAAATTACACTCTTGTTGTCGTAGATAAATAATATAAGCCGAACTATATCGATTGTGGGGATATATGCCCTAGAACATCATGTAATGTAAACAATATTATGTTTTATGAAATAAAATGATGCATTGTTCATTTATCAAAGTGTTTATTTAATATCACGTATTGCATATTATCATGTTTACCCTAGATTACTAATGTACCATCAGACTTAGTGTATGAGTGTCATACATAAGAGGATTTAAGTTTAAAGTGATGCAGAACTCATTTGGATGATTAGGCTAAGCAAACCCCTCGCAACGGATAGAACCCCAAACACCACGAATTTGATTTTGTAGGAACAAAACCCTTCCAAGGCCACAAAAAAGACCCACAAAGAACTTGTCTTTGAGAACCCTTAAGATGATTCTTTGTAGTGTTATGCTAGCACGAAGACGCCACTAAGGTTGCCACGCCTTAGATAAGTCGATTGCATGAAATAAGGGGAATCCCTCTCTTAAGCAATTTTGGACAAAGCCAAGCTTTCAAGATGAAGCTAAATTCAAAAATGGGTGATTCTTTTTCATTAAGAAACAAATGTTACAGTTTATAGTATAATAAAAGAAACTCTAATAGGTGCAAAAATACCAAAACACCATAACTTGCTAACTAATGGCTATTTAAAGGGTATACCCTTAATAGTCATTTAATAACTTAGACAAAATAACAAAAATATCAAACAAGGTGACTAAAGTCATCAATAACTTTGCCAACAAATTCAATAAAGGAAAAAACACAAATATCATAAAATTCAACAAAGGTGGAAAACGTTTCCCAAATGTCTCATGTTGTCCCTTCACACCAAAAGCTCCCAAATCTCGTGGGCCACTTGTAACAAAGCCCAAATATTGTGTCTTAAGCCCATTAAGCCTTGCGTAACTCGAATACTTAGTGTCGGGCTTGAATCGACTTTATCCGTCAAAAATATACTTGGCTTCATGATTGATGGTGCGTCCATCAAGTATGAATTGGAATAGCTCCATTATGTTTAGACCATGTCCTTTGATGCTTCATGTGTGGCATGGATCATGTCATTCCCTCTCTCTTGAAAAAGATTCGACCTCAAATCTACACCTGCATCAAAGTAAGACGGATCACAAATATTAAACGTTGTAGACACACCATACTCACTGGGAAGATCCAGCTTGTAAGTATTGTCGTTGATCCACTTCAAGACTTGAAATAGACCATCTCCTCTCGGTTGCAACTTAGATCTTCGTTGTGCTGGGAACCTCTCCTTGCGCGAATATAGTCATACCCAATCTCCGGGTTCAAATATAATGCGCTGGAAACCTATTATTCTCACCAACTCTACCTTTCTTGTTTCATTCAAACTCTCAAGCTTGATATTAATCAAATATAATAAATCCATAGGAGTTAAAGAATTAAAATCATAATCAATCTCATAAAGCGAGTAAGAACTAGAAGAATGATTGTATATATCATATGCAAACTCTATCAATGGCAAACATTCCTCCAAAGGTTTCAAATCCAAGTTAAAATTAGTATACAATTATTTCTTTCTTAAAATATCAAGAACATGCCTTAAATGTAGAACATGCTCATCTAATGACTTATTGTATATTAAGACGTCATCAAAATAGATCACTAAAAACTTCCCTATAGATGCAAATAACACACAACTCTTTAATCTCATAGAAACGCTAGGGACGTTTGTCAGACCAAACAACAAAATTAACCTTTCAAATAATCTATAGTTGGTCTTAAAAATAATCTTCCATACATCTAACAAATCAATAGTCCTAGATATGGGATGGCGATACGTGACCGTGATAATAGTTATAGCTTTCAAGTCATTAATCATATGCCAAGTTCCATCACTCTTAGGCACTATCAGGTGTTGAATACCTCTAATAGGTGGAAGCCCACTAAGAATGTCATCTGTCAGCACATCATTGAATTCCTCTAAAAGAGAAGATATAGAAACTAGAAGCAAAAGTTCAGTGTTAGCATCATATACATGGTGATCCTTATAAACTAATAACAGAATAATCTGGCTAGACTTGTAAGCCTTCCTCAATTCACCATCACTCATGTAGAAGCTCTTTTTAACTCTCCCTTTTTGTTTCCCCTTTAGGTTCACTCACACTCCCATTGGAAACACTCACGGCCTTAGCCTTAATTTCCTTACTAGGTTCGATCACACTCCCCTCACATATTTTCTCTAAGGTTGTGTTTACACTATATTTCTCTTTCTCATTGATGATAGCCTCGCTAATGATTCTCATTAAAATTCCCGGCTACTACCTGCAGCTTGTTTTCGTACACTCTTATTTATAAAAAATTCTTCAACCATCTCATTACCCATGTCATTCTCTAATGGCTCCACAGAATTTACCTTAACGATATTACCATGTCTCTCACTACTCGTACTCCTTTGAAAATACAACATATCATCATATGCATGCTGTGGTGTTAAAGGAACAACAATAATGATATTTTCACCACACTTGACTTTATACCTATTCGTGTCCATATCATAAGCCACTTTATTAAACTTATACCAAGGCTTTCCTAATGATATATGTATAATACTTATAGGAACTACGTCACAAACCACTTCATCAATATATTTTTCCCTAACAGAAAAACTTACCACAACTCTATGACTAACCTCAACCTCGCCAAATTCACTCATCCATATGTAAGGTATATCAAGAGGTATCAATGGTAACCCCGACTTTTCAACTAGTGTAATACTAGCTAAATTAATAGGTTCTTTTCTACTGATGATCATATTACACGCTCTACTGTTGATGTGGCATCTCGTGCGAAAGACGAAGACCAAATTATTTTGAAAGTTTCTATCTATGATCTTAAATTCTCTATCTAACTCAAAACAAACAGATTAGTCAAATATGTAAAATAAATTATTTAATCTCACAATCTCACACGTTCACGTGTTTGCACTCAAATATGTATCACTCCATTCCACTCGTGTTTACACTCAATATAATATGAATATGACTTACCAAAGAAGCTCACAACAATATGTAATCTTCAAGCTAGCATAAACAACAAGAAATCGATATAGGGCAAACAGAGTAATGCAGGTTAGAATTAGCAGATACATAGACTCAATTCAAAGAAAACCTAAAGCTATAATACTTAGAATATAGGAATCACAAACTAGAACAACAAACAAACAGACATGCAAACAATTACGAACATATACAAATTCGGACGGAAATATGGTACCTCAATAGAAATTTTGATTAATTATGCTTCAAGGACACCTAAATAATAATATGGAACTAACCAAATTCAATCAAGATCTTGAACTTTTTTACTCTTTTTTTTGCTCTTCAGATCACTTGAGCTTTCAAAATTTTTCTAAGTGTTGACCAGTTTGGAGTCCGATATGGTTGTTTGCCGGTTCCAGTAGCTATGTTTTACGCACAAGCTCGCCAATATGGAGACCGGTATGGGACCAGTATGACACTAGACCGGTTCTAGTAGCTATGTTATCTCTAGGTAGACATGTATGGACACCGGTATGTAGGCCGATATGATACTAGCCCAGTTCCAGCAGCTATGTAATGCCTAGTTAGACCGGTATAAAGGCCGGTATAAGACCGGTATTCCGGTCACCGATAGATCAGACATCCAAAAACACTTAAGAAATATAAAAATCAACAAAAACCAAGAATCAAGATGAACAAGTATCTTGATGACCAACAAACACAATAAAGACTAAATAAAAACATAAAGTAAAGATAGAAAAATTAGACCTTGGAACCCTAAGCTCTGATACCAAATGACGTGAAACTCACTTGATTGATTAGACTAAGAAAATCCCTCACAACAGATAGAACCCCAAGCACCGCGAATTTGATTTTGTAGGAACAAAACCCTTCCAATGCCACAAAAAAGACCCACAAAGAACTTGTCTTTGAGAACCCTTAAGATGATTCCTTGTAGTGTTCTGCTAGCACAGAGACGCCACTAAGGTTTCCACGCCTTAGATATGTCGATTGCATGAAATAAGGGGAATCCATCCCTTAAGCAATTTTGGACAAAGCCAAGCTTTCAAGATGAAGCTAAATTCGAAAATGGGTGATTCTTTTTCATTAAGAAATAAATGTTACAATATATAGTACAATAAAAGAAACCCTAATAGGTGCAAAAATACCAAAACACCCTAACTTACTAACTAATGGCTATTTAAAGGGTATGCCCTTAATAGTCATTTAATAGCTTAGACAACATAACAAAAATGTCAAATAAGGTGGCTAAAGTCATCAATAACTTTGCCAAAAAATCAATAAAGGAAAAAACACAAATATCACAAAATTCAACAAAGGTGGAAAATTTTCCCAAATAACTCAAGTTGTCCCCTTCATACAAAAAGCTCCTAAATTTCGTGGGCCACTTGTAACAAAGCCCAAATGTTGTGTCTCAAGCCCATTAAGCCTTGCGTAACTTGAATACTTGGTGTCAGGCTTGAATCAACTTTATCCGTCAAAATGTACTTGGCTTCAAGATTGATGGTGCATCCATCTAGTATGAATTGCAATAGCTCCATTATGTTTAGACCATGTCCTTGTATGCTCTATGTGTGGCATGGATCATGTCATAAAGTTAGTAATCTAAAATAGTCCATAAAGAGCAAACAAAGCGGGTACTTTATTTTTGGTTTATCTATAGCTGCGGTCCATTCTATAACTGTATGGAGACCTTGATCTGGGATCATCCATGTGGAGACATGAGAACGAAGGCACCTTGTATGATGTGATCATATAGGACTGGACCCAGATATACATGAATTTCTTATAATATCCGTTAAATAAAGAAATTCATTCTGATATACCAGATGGTCATATATGGATTGATCTTAATCATTAGTGTACTACGAACTCCTGCATGGCAGGCTTTGTCCTTTGATTTACAAAGGTGAAGTTGGTGTAGCAATCCCGACCAATAACTATATACTTTGGGGACATGGTTTGGTATGTAACTGGGGACGTTTTACATAGATATGGAGTTCACTCCTTCGTGTGAGAAGTAGAGGGGTATCTTCCCTAAGGGTTGATTCGGTACTTGAACAGTCAGAGTGCACATGTCTTTCTATTACGAATAGAAAGATTAACATTCATAATGGTTAGGAATAAATCGTTTATTAGAGAATCAATGATACTTAAGATAAAAATAATTAGAGGGGTATAACGTACATTATGACCCGGCTCTAATTACGAGATACTCGTGAAGGGTTAATCCGTATGTAATGACTATATCGATGGACACTGACGTGGTTCGGCTTAATTTATCTATCTTCGACAATGAGAGTGCAGCTTCAGGTTTTTAGTGGAATAACCCAGAGTTAATAATTCAGAATATTTAATTAAGACTTTATTTAATATTTCGGGATTATTGGAGCTCGGTACCGTAGGTCCATTTTTTCCCCGGGCTAGCTCGATATACTATAGCAGATTAAATATAATTGGATAGTCCAATTATATACTCAGATATGACAATAGTATTAACATGATTAATAATATTATTTTGTCATACTTGAAACTATATGTTAAAATTTAATATATGATTTTAAAAATTATATGATAATTATTAAATACATTATATTAAATTATATATGATATAATTTAATAATGCTAAGACTGTAATTTCCAAATTTTGGGTTTTGGAAACCCTTGGATTCAATTTGGAAGTTACACCTTTTATTAGGTGGTAACTTATTAATTTTTGTAACATCTTTTCAATTATGGTAATTGAAAATTTGATGTTACAAAATTTTTAAATATTCATTGCCTTGGCCGAAACTTCCTTGGTGGAAAGGGGAATGGTTTTCTTTATTTTGGAAATAATAAACCCTGAGTATAAAAAGAATTTTATTTTTATTTTTATTTTTTGCTCAAGTCTTTCATTTGAAACCCTAGCCACCTTTATTCTTCTTCACAATTCTCTCAAGTATTGAGAAAAATAAAAAAAACAAGAACAAGAAGAAAGATAAAATAAAACTTGTGTGATTTGTAATCTCTAAAAAGTTTAAGGATTTATTTTATGAGTGTAGCCCACCCTAAGTTCTGTTGGTGACGAGATATAGCTCGGAAGACTTTTTGGTGTCGAACAAAATAATCCATCTCCTTCCCTATTCTTTAACCCACAGTAGTGAGCATTGTTTTTTCTCACTGCTGCACATAGTTTGGTGATAACAAGGCTCAATTTTTTTTGCTTTTGATCCGTAATTTTTAGGGAACTTTAAGGGGTGTTTTGGGATTGTGTTGGGACTATTTTTGGGTGAAAAGACGCCTCGAGACGGCTTTGCTTTCGTCCCCCTACGGATGGTGTCCATTTTGGGTCAATATCAAGTTTGGATTTCGAGAGGATAGGTACTCTAGATGTAACTGGTTAACTGACCTACCCTACAGCGGCACTTCACTAGCTAAGTCCAAGGGTTCCGAAATGATGGGTCACACTCACAAAGGAATGATTAAATATTAATCAAAATTCCTTGATCAAATCAAATGTTGGTTGATTAATATAGGAAAAAGAGTTATTCTTGTATATATTAATCGATTGAGATTGTCTCGATCTATCATACAAATACTTTACCTACCCTATGGTGGCACTTATTTGTGGGATGATAAATTTTTGTGGCATAGTAATTCTCTTAGGTTTCTAATTCGTTATTCATGGTTCATGCATCATGTTTAAATTTATGCCAAAATTATTTGATTGTTTTAATATGCGATGAATGAATATTAAATGCATGTTTATTTTATTTTTCAGCCATGGTTTCTCCATTTATTTCCATACTCTCAAATGATAAATTAACGGAAGAAAACTATGTTAAGGGGAAAAGTAACCGAGCCGACAGGAAATACTGGCCAAACTGTGCGCGATGCCTACCAGAAATGAGTCATGGCTAATGAGAAGGCCCGCTACTACTTGCTAGCATGGATGTTCGAGGTTCTTGCCGCAAAACATGAGCCTATGGCGTCAACATCTCAGATGATGAAGTCATTGCAGGGCATGTTCGTGCAACCTTCAGAGCGTCAACGTCCTGAGGCTATGGTCTCAGTGGTGACTGCTAGGATAAAGGGTGGGATATCATTCCGAGAGCATGCTTGAGGATGATGACCTATCTCAGCACTGCTGAAACCCATGGTGCTCATATTGATGAGTGGAGCCAGGTGACCATGATTATGGAAAATCTTCCGAAGAGTTTCCTGTAGTTTAAAAGCAACTATGTGATGAACAAGTTGACTTTTACTTTTACCCAGCTGCTTAATGAGCTCACCTAGTACGAGTCCATGCTTGTGGATCCTCATAAACCCAGTGATGAGACAAATGATGTCGAGTCTTCTAAATCTGTAAAGAAGAAGACGAATACCACTGGGAAGGCCAAGGCTAAGTCAATGAAGAAGAAGAATAAGAAAGGCTCCATTGATGCCAAGTCCAAGGGAAAGTGTTTCCACTGCAACAAGGATAGGCATTGGAAGAGGAATTGTCCTAAATACCTTGCCGAGCTGAAGGAGAAGAAGGCTACAAGTAAATACGATTTACTTGTTATCGAATCTCTATTAGTGGAGGATCATAAATCCGCTTGGATTGTTGATTCTGGAGCCATTAACCATGTTTGTTCTTCTTTGCAGCTACTTGACTCATGGAGGGACCTTGCTGAAGGTGACTACACCATGAGGGTCGGGATAGAGGATGTCATTTCAGCAAAAGAAGTGGGGGTTTTCAGTTTAAGTTTTTCAAATAATAGTTATTTAAATTTGAACAATGTGTTATTCATTCCTGGTTTTCGCAGGAATTTGATTTATGTTTCCAAATTTTTGGATGATGGTTTTTCAGTTTCTTTTAATAGTAATTTATTTATTATTGGTAGAAATGGATTAACCATATGCACATGAAACTCAAAAAATAACTTGTATTTGTTAAGACCGTTAATACATATGGCACTGCTCAACACTGAAATGTTTAAGGTTGAGAAACCTAAAACAAAATGGCAAAAGATTTCTCACGATGACACATATCTATGGCATCTTAGACTTGGTCATATCGTCCTTGACAGGATAGATAGGTTTATAAAGAACGGAGCCTTAAACCAGTTAAAGCTCGAAACTGTACCAGTCTGCGAATCCTATTTATAAGGAAAAATGACGAAGAGACCTTTTACTGGAAAAAGGTATAAGAGCCAGTCAACCACTTGAGCTAATACATTCGGACATTTTCGGACCAATGAATGTAAGAGCCCAAGGTGGTTATGAGAAATCGCATTATACTGGACATGATAAGATCTATGTTCAGTTATAGCTCATTACATAGTTCGTTCTGGAAGTATTTATTACAGACAGCAATGTATATCCTTAATGTAGTTCCATCTAAATCTGTTCCTAAGACTCCCTTAGAGTTGTGGAGTGGTCGTGAAACTAGTTTACGACATTTCCGCATATGGGGGTGTCCAGCACATGTGCTGAAGAATAAGACTACAAAGTTGGAGCTGCGTTCACATGTGTGCCTATTTGTAGGCTATCCTAAGGAGACTATGAGTGGATTCTTCTATAGCCCTGATGATAACAAAATATTTATATTGAAAAATGCTACGAATCTAGATGAGGACTATATGAGGGAGTTCAAGCCTTGAATTAAAGTATTACTCAATGAGTTACTTGCTGGTTCGACCAGAACACCATCGTCAATGAAAGTTGACAAACATATAACACATTCGACATCTGAGCGTCAGATGCAAGTTCGTCAGAATGATATGCCACCTAGACGTAGTTGGAGGGTTGTACGACAACCTGATCACTATCTAAGAGTTAGAGAGGCACAAGTTGTCGCCTCCAACGCTGGTGTAGATGATACATTGACCTATCAGAGTGCAATGGATGACTCTGATAAAGAGGAATGACTCAAAGCCATGAACCTAGAGATGGAGTCCTTGTACTCCAACTCATTTTGGTAACTTGTAGACCAACCTGATGGGGTAAAACTTATAGGTTGCAAGTGGATATACAAGAGAAAAAGGGGAGCATATGGGAAGGTACAGACCTTCAAGGCTACGCTAGTGGCCAATGGTTATAACCAGAAAGAGAGTTGACTATGAGGAAACTTTCTCGCCTGTAGCCATGCTAAAATCCATCCGTACTTTTCTGTCCATTATCGCATATTATGACTATGAGATTTAGAAAATGGATGTCGAGACTGCATTCTTCAATAACAATCTTGATGAGTGTATCTATATGGTACAACTAGAGAGGTTCATATCCCAAGGTCAAGAGCAAAAGGTTTGCAAGCTACAAAGGTCCATTTATGGACTCAAGCAAGCATCTCGATCTTGAAACATCAGATTTGATATCACGATCAAGTCTTATGACTTTGAGCAGAATGTTGATGAGCCTTATGTATACAAGCGCGTTATTGACGGGAAGATGGTTTTTCTTATTTTATATGTCGATGATATTTTACTCATTAGGAATGATGTAAAGATATTATCAGAATTGAAAACTTGGCTAGCTAACCAATTCCAAATGAAAGATTTGGGAGAGGCCATTTATGTTCTTGGGATCCGGATACTTCGGGATCGTAAGAAACGACTATTAGCTATGTCTCAAGCATCCTACATCGACAAGATCATTGTGCGATTTGAGATGCAGAATTCCAAGAAAGGAAATTTACCTTATCGACATGGAATTCATTTTTCAAAGGAACAGTCTCCTAAGATACCTCAAAGAGTTGAGAAAATGAGACATATCTCATATGCCTCAGCAGTTGGTAGTCTCATGCATGCTATGTTATGCATGAGACCAGACATATGTTTTGCAGTGGGAGTAGTCAGTAGGTTTCAGTCTAACCCAGGATTGGATCATTGGGTGCCTATGAAACACATTCTCAAGTATCTTAAGAGAACGAGAGATTATATGCTTGTATATTCCGGTGAGGATATTATCTTAAGAAATTAAAATCTGGATCAATGTTTACCCTAGGTGGTGGGGCTATAGTATGATGGAGGATAAATCAATCTTGTATTGCTAACTCCACCATGGAGGCTGAGTGTGTAGCAGCTTGCGAAACAGCTAAGGAAACAGTCTGGCTCCGTAAGTTCTTGGGAGATCTGGAAGTCATTCTAGATATGGATAAACCACTCACATTTTATTGCGAATAGTGGTGCAGTGGAAAATTCAAAGGAACCAATAAGCCACAAGAGAGGAAATCATATAGAGAGGAAATATCATCTCATCAAAGAGATAGTGCAGAGATGAGACATTTCTGTTACAAAGATTGCATCCGCAGAGAACATGGATGATCCAGATTACATTAGGCAAATAAAATTATCACAACAGTTAATGATCACGTCACCTTCAGTATGCAGTCACGCAAATAAAACACAATTTCATCTTGAACATGCTTTAGCTCCCCCTTCCAGAAGTAGGCTTGGAACTTCACTTCACTTGTTTTTTTACACAAGAACCAAATATAAAATGAAGCTTAAATGGCCAAACTCAACACTGAAACTTAACAGTTGTCAGGCGTGGGGCACCTTCAATAAGCCTTTTTTTACGCAACAATTGATCAATCAACAATGTTTTTTTTTTTGGTGAATCACAGGCTTGATGGTTTTTTTTTTGTTTTGAACATTGACACACGCAAATATAAAGTAAGAAAGAGTTTTTTATCACTAACTCACGCAAGCAAAATATAAGATTAAAGAAGATATTTGTTTTTTTTTTGTTTGACAATCGTAGAAGACTATCAATGACACAATGAGAGTATGACAACAAAAAAAGACTTCAAAGACCGAAATAACAAAAATAAAAATAAAAATAAAAATAAAATTCAGATCTTGAAATTTGGCTCTGATAATCAATTGATACGAAACTGGATAGGGAAAATAAAAACGTGAACCAAGATCCCATAGACCCCCCAAAGAACCTGTCTTTGAAAACCCTTGGAGATAACATTAGATGGATTTTGTTAGTAAAAAGGATGCCACAAAGGATGTCAACCCCTGATAAGTCTTTGTCAAAATAAATTCTCACTCTTCCTAGAATGATATTTACGCCAAAATGGTTATTGAAATAAAAAAAAGGTAGTTGTTTTTCTTTCTATTGAAAGTTTTGACTTTAAATAGTTACATATTCAAACCCTTATAAATGCCAAAAAGTAAAAAATAACCCTAGACTATCCATTATCAACTAAAACTCATAACTCCTAATTCCTAACCCATTATGAGCCCACAAATAAATAAAAATAAACTAACATAACAGAAAATAAGCATCCACTGTTTGTTCCATACAAGAAAATAAATAGATAATAGTGTAATGAAAATATGCTTAAACAGGTGAAACCGATCCATGTTGCTTCTCGATGACTTGGGTCAAGTGTATAACTCTTGAACCCTCTTCCTTGAAGTACAATTGGTCTCTAAATGCTTGTTCAAATCAGCTACATGATGTTGGGCCAGGCCTGCCATAACGTCTTTGATTTTCGGAGCTCTGTGTCTTGTAATTGGTCTAACTGGTACATGGACTGGATCAATCGTGCTCTGGATCGAATCTGGTGCTACTATGATCACGTCATGATGACTCCTAGTTCATAATCAAGCATGTAAGTTCCTAATCTCTTTCTTTGTTCTATTTCAAATTTTATGAATGAATTTTCATTTTCCCCAAACGCTCATGATGAACTCTAAGAGTGAAATTAACACATTTGACATGATTAGCTAGATATGTATGCATAATCATGCATTTTAAGACAACCTAAGCATGAATTAAGCTTTGTTTTTATCAATGCCTAATTTTATTCCCCAAATATGGACCGACCGAATTTTATAGTTATGGTGGGGGATTGATTTTGTATTGTTTTGATGATGATTAATGTTAGTTTATTTATTATATGGTGTTATAACATTAGTCTAGTTTATATTAAGTTGAAAACTTCCAAGTTGGCTACACTAGTGTGTTGGCCAAATTCTTAGTAGTAGATTAGGGAGTTATTTTTTAGTTTTTGATAATTATGGATGATAGTTTAGGCTTAAAATGATGTTTTAGCATGAGTTTATAGTAATGTGAGGTGAAAAACTTCAAGTTGTTATAATAATACACTTGGCCGAAACTTACATCATGTGTTCGGGATTTGATTTTGTGTTTTGATGATAGTTTATGATGATGCATGCTAAGGATAATGGTTTGTGCATTGATTTGATGAAACTTGAAACTTTTAAATTTAGGACACTCGACAGAAGGCTTGATTTTTGTTGACATTAGTGATATGGACAAGTGTATGGCATTTTAGAGTATGAACTTATTAATGTGTTAATGAATTTAGCATGCTATATTTTGAATAGGCAAGTGGCCGAATTTGAGTAAGTTGAGAAGGCTTGATTTTGTGTGTTGGTGTTGACGCCATTAGTAATGTTTTGATGTTATATTAATGTTTGTTGTTTTTGAAGGTGTTATGTGTTGGTTTATGCTTAGAATAATGTTATGGCTTGAGTTGGACTTGACATAAGTTGAAACTTTAAGTTGTATTTTTCAAGTGTTGGCTGAATTTAATGGCTTAAACGGAGTTAATTTTCTTTATTTTCGTTTTGAAGAACAAGTTCATGTGTGTGATGTGATGTGATACAATTATGTTTGTAATTTTGTGTTGAATTATTGGAAATACATGAAGCCAATTAGTGAGGCTTGACCGAACGTCGTGCTAATTAAAGTTTGTTTTTGGCTTGTGATGTGTGAGACATGATATGAGTCTCAGTTTAATAAAAAAAAATTATGATATGTTTTTAAATGATCTTTGTAGACACTGCATTTTATGCATAGCCTGATGATGAGTCTCTTACGGGTGACCGGCGTAAACACACGCGTATAACGCAAGCGCACGTATCGTTCAAGTAGTATAAAAATATCGATCCCACGAGGACTTAATTCCTACTGTTGTTATTAATTATTGATACTATTTATTTAAAGGTATCTAATTATTAAAAATAGACTCAAAAGAAAATACTAAGGAAAATAAAAGAAAAGACTCAATGATCTAGGGTCGTGACTCCACACAATATTATTATAAAGATGAATTGATTCTCTTATTTATGTGTAATAATTTAATTTGTTAACCTGGAACACGATGATATGCAAAAGCCTCTTCCGATGGTCAGACGCAAATACCCAGTATAACACAATTGAACCATATTCCTATGTCAACCAAATTACCTGGATTCATTAAGACCAAGTTCCAATTATGGCTACCCCCGCCCGACAGGTATATTCCTATCCTGTAAGGAAATCTATTAATGGTTAACTATCCTCAAGGAAGATCGTGAGCTATTGAGTCTAAGGCTGAAACCTAAAATCCCTATGTCTAGTTCATTTTAAGTTTACCATATCAATCTTATTGGCGATCAGACAACAAGAAGCATTAAGCTTAAGACTCAATAAACAAACTAAAGAATTACCCATAATAAAGAAAATCAATTATAAAGTGTGTGGATATTGTGTTTCATCACTTCCCTAAAATAAACTGCTGGGGATAGAGGATCTACTTTTAGAAATCTCAAATTATTATAATATGGAAATTGACAATATTATCCAATTAAGTTGAACCAGCCATAAAGGCGGTGTTATTATTTATCCATAAACCAGCCATATAGGCAGAAATTATCTGTCACCTAAAGACCAGCCATATAGGCGGTGTCACATTATGTTACATAATTAAAACCAGCCATTAAGGCGGAATCAACTTTTAATCCATATTATTAAATCACAATTTCCATATTATAATTAAAGTGAGATTAATCTACCATTACTATTTATAATTTAGAAATCTCCCTTATTATAATATATAAATATGTGTGATATTTATCAACCAGCCATATAGGCGGTATCCTGATTAAGTCAAATTAATAATTAAATACCAACCGACCAACCATGCGGTATCCTCATTAAGTCAGGTTAAAACCAGTTTAAAAATAATTACCAACCGACCAATATAGCGGTATCCTTTGTTAAGTCAGGTTTTAAATAATCTATATATTATAACTAAGGGAGATTAATCTAAATTATAAAAGTAAAAAGCTTCACCTTTACCCACACATAAATTTTACTATAAAACATAAAAGAAAAGAGAAGAAGAAGAAGAAGAAGAACTATTATAATTACTGAAAATTAAAATACATAATTAAATATTATTTATTTTTACAAAAACTAGATACAATCCTTTAAAAACATGGAAAATCTCCCAAGGAAAGCACACCAAATGAAGTGACGAAGAGCCGAATTTATAGGCAAAAATTGCTTCCAGCGTCGCGACGCGCGTTGATCTGCGACACGTGTTGTTTGGCTTCGTGAGATCGTGACACGTGGCACTGTTATGTCGGCAGTTGACTTTTTGATGTCGGCAACATGTGATGGCAACACGTGTCCAGGCGCATTTTAGTGTGATCTGCTGAGATTTTGACATGTGGCAGGTGCATTTTAGCATAGATGATGATTGTCGGCACCGTAGGATGATGACATGTGGCAGGCGCACGTTAGCAGATCTTCTGTGATGGTGACACATGGCACGTCGCACGTTAGCAAAGTCAACTTTTCAGATTCTGACCCGTTGACCCGGCGTATGATAGCAGCACTCAGCGCACGTTAGGCATCGCGACGCCAAGGGTTGGCGCGTCGCGACTCAGAGAAATTACCATTTTGCCCTTTTTTCCAATTTTCACAGTTTTGCTCCAAATCATCTCCAGAATGTCCTGAAACTTTATTTATCTACAAAATAACACAAAACACATCAAAAGATTCACAAAACTCAAGAAACTATACAAAATATTAGGTTAAATGTGTGGGAAATAGTGATAGATTTACCACTCATCAACAAGACACCCTCTAAAAATTGAGAAATTACGAGGATGAATGTAATGAAGGAAATGAACTCTAAGAATATAGCCCAAAAATCTATTGGACATCATTTACGTACGGCCTACCTCTCCTCTAGCCAGTACAATCGACTGAATATTATTTGAAAGCCCTAAATATGGCTAGACATAACATGTATATCATTGATGAGCAGATTTTCAGTTACTAAATGCCCGAGATCTGATTATGACTGGTCAGATATGTAATTCAAATTACACATCTGACCGGACATGCATTAATTGTTAACACACAAATAAATTTCCAAAGGCGAAAGTCACAGACTGACATGAGTCAGGTTGGACATATATTTCAAATTATAAGTTCGGCTAGACATTCATCGGGTGTTATAATCTCTAGAAATCCAGTAACGTCAGACAGAGAGGAGGGAAGTAGGGTATTTTGCTCTCTCTTCTTTTTTTAGGCCTCTCATTTGCAATATAAAATGAGACCTCATTCTTACCATGTAGGGGGGATTATCTTGAAGGGAAGATTTTTGGAAAGGTTGGTTTTTTGGAGAGATAAACTCAAATGAAAATCCTGCAAATAGATAAGGAAACAACTAATTACCCATCTTCAGAGTTCCATATTTCCTTATGCAAATCCAGTAAAGACCTGACATTCAGAGACGTCTTTAAAGCCAAACTACACAGAAAAGGTACAATCTGAGGGCACTCGTTTAATATTTTTACGTATCTGAGATTCTATTTGTGACACAGTATCTCCTATCAGACATACACTATGTCCATCCAGACATGAACACACTTTCGACCGGACATACACACATATCAGCCAAAGATAGATATATATGGTTGCTCTCAATATTTTTTTTTGTATTTGATTACATGCTTAGCCATTTTTTATGTTACGCTTGACATTATTTATCTATGTTTGTTTAATTGTTTCATTATACTGTTTTAGTTGGTGATATGCATGTGTTTATTTCACTGGCCAAGATACAGTTGATATACAAGATTAGTTGTTGTGCTTGATTGCTTCATACATGTTCTATTGACAGTATGATCTGTGAAATAAGTCTGGCTGAACTTACCCTATGTCCGGCCAAATATGTTTTATATCAAGCCATATGACTCCGTGGTATATATGATGAAAACTCGAACGTAATTCCATAGCCGATTCTGAATGGACGGTAATATGATTCGCACTCATGATACAATTCTATGTACCATTGGGGGGTGGCCATTTCGTTATAAATGTATCCAAAATGATTGTTCATTGTATCGTGTTTATATATGCATGTGTCTGTATTTATGGACTACGCAGTATATCTAGAAGGACTCCAGTGAGTCCGACCGGACATGAAGATTGAAATATATATCCGGCCTAATATGAACAATATCTGACCGACCTTGTGGAGGCCAGGCCGATGAGATGCATGTTCAGATCTGTTTCAATATCATTTTTACTATTGTTGTAATAATAGAGAGATATTGCTTGCTTTATTCTTTTATTATGCATGTTTGCCTTAAATTATTTTATGTGTGAAACTGCATTATAAGATGTGGGGATACCTCCTTTAAGTGTAAATGTTATACTTATGTTAGTAAATGATCATTCTAAACCTAAACGGGTTTAAGGTCGAACCTTGCGAGGGATTTAATGCGGCCTTAAATCATTCCCGATGTCTCATACTGGGTGGCGACTCCACTATTCTCCAATTAGTCCTCCAATGGGACTATCTGTACTTTTGACGGCTATGAACCCATCAGTGTAGTGGTCGTCGATGTCATAAGCATAGCGGTAAATTTCGCTTCGCTCCTACAGCCTTGTAAAAGTTTTTCGTATGTTGAGTTTGTATACGTGTAAGTATGGCAATAATTACAGGTGTGAAAAATGAGCTTTAACGTAATGTTGAAAATATGTTAAGATTGATAGTCATGTGTTGGCTTTTGTTGTAAGTGTGTTGTTTGCTGATAAGCATGAAAAATATGTTATGTGAAGTTGGTATACATGGATGTGTGCTCTAGTGATTAGGCGAAATTGGGCATTTTATAGACAGACAACTTTAGGCATTTCAAGTGGCTAAATCGACTGCACTGAAATGTCCTATCAGCATTAACATAAGCATGACATGTAGTATTAGCAACACAGTCAGGTTAAGTAGCATGTTCATGTATTCACGAATCAAGTTTAGTATCTTTAGTTCAAGTATGCTAACCATACTTGAACACAGGTTCAATTAGTCCCCTCGTAGGAATCTTTCCAGCAGCACTCAGAAGCGCTAACAACAGACGTCAAAAAGTGAGTGGATGCTATCCTTTCTCTATGTCTTTTAATTATTTATGTTTCATTTGTTTCTATCTTGGTTTATGATCTCAGTTCCTAAATTCCATTTATATACTTTGATTATGTTTATGAAATTCCTTATTCAGTTCATAAACAACTGATGCTTGTAGTACATGTCTTCAGCTTATTTTTCTATTTTATGCCTTCCGTATATATTTCATCTTCAGAACTCAGTTTAGGAATTCAGCTCATGTATCCATGCTATAGCTTCAGTTTGTATATTAGCCCAGGTTTTCAGTTTAGAAATTCAGTTGCATTTCTAGTTTATTTCAGCCTATGTCTTTAGTTCATGTAGTTCAGCTCATGTTTCCAGCCATACTAGTTAGTTCATGACATAAGTTCTAGCTTAGGTCACATGTTAGCCATGTCAGTTTCAGATAGTCAAGAGTCATGCATGTCAATTTTAAAACTGATTTTATATTTCTTGTTTACACAATATGTTTTAGAAATGATTTATGAGATTTAGATTACGCTTTTATAAAATGGTTTTATGAAACTCATACAACGTTTTAGAAATGGTTTTCTACAAGAATATACATGTTCTTTCAACCACCAATCTAGAGTCGTCTCCTCAACTTTAGCGTCATGGGTACGCTCAGATAGTCTATGGGGTAATGATCACCCTCATAGGCTCAACATTACAGTTTTACGGCAATTTTCTCTGCTTATGCAATGTCAGGTCCCGTTAAGCAGTGTCTCAGCTCCCCCAAGCTACTATGTTGGTGTAGTTTTTCCAAGCCCACATATATGATTTTATAATTATGGTTTTTCAGATATGTTAGTGATGTCAGAGCATGACACTTGTAGGCACTGCATTTTTGCATATAAGTCCGATGATGAGTCTCTCATGGAGACACTACCTCTTTAAGTTGTGGAGTCGCGGGAAACGGACGTCGGAAGGGAAAGTCAGAAATCAATACCCTGTTGGATTAATTTGTTTGCTTAGCTTCGGGTT
This sequence comes from Zanthoxylum bungeanum, assembly GCA_019454045.1. NCBI lineage: Eukaryota > Viridiplantae > Streptophyta > Magnoliopsida > Sapindales > Rutaceae > Zanthoxylum > Zanthoxylum bungeanum. Next base: position 20,578 of record SKCR01019137.1, on the reverse strand, counting down.
TCTCGTTAGGCCTCTGTTTTAAAACTTATCTTTGGCCCAAAACCCCCGCAAGCCACACACCAAGCCCATACACCACCAAGCCCACCAAAATAACCAACCACCACACCCATAATCCCTCCAAAATAATAAATCCACACATTAAACACATGTTGAAATCCTAATAAATCACCTTCCCAAATTAAAAGAATCAAATCAAATCTCATAAATCACCTTCCTAATTAAAAATCACATTCATAAACTAAATCAAATCTCATAAATCACCTTTCTAATTAAATTAAATCACATTCCTAAACTAAATAAAATAAAATCAAATTAAATCAAACTACCTTCCTAAATTAAAGAGATATTTTCCTTATGATACACAAACTAAATATCCCCCATAATTACACAATATTCCTTCCCTATTCACATAAGGTAAACCCCAACCATCAGTGGCGGAGCCACTTGAGGACCAGTGGGGGCAGTTGCCCCCACTGGTCCCACTAGTTTTTTTTTTTTTTTTTTTTTTATTATGTGTATATTATATTTATATTAGAAAATATAATTAATTAAACAATACACATAAATACATTATTTTTTAAATAAAAATAAAAATAAAAATAAAAATAACTATAACTATATTTATACTTAGGTTTGGTTATTGATCTTCTAATTTATTGATATATTGTAGTGATTCTTTTACTAAAACACGTCGTGTATAGTTGTTATGTGTAAAATATTCACATATTAATATTAATATAATTATTTTGTATATATGTTTTGTATATTTATTTTTTATTTATAGCTGTTCAAAGCACAAATATTGCGTTTTAACACTAGGCTTTCAATAATTTAATTAAAAAAGTGATTAAATCTATAATAAATTAGCGGAAATTTAATATATAATAAACTACATAAACTTAAAATACATAATTTTAAAAATAATTTCTTACTTAAATTTTTAGGGTAAATTTATATTTTTATAAATTATGGATAAAAATATAATTCTGGAAATTTTGGGTTAATATATAAGTTTATAAACTAAGGGTTATTTCATAATTTTCAAAAGTATATGGATCATCTTGTAATTTCAAAAAATATGTATGAATTCATTACATATTATTTTGGTAAGAAAAATTTTTCGCCCCCACTGATTGAAATTTCTGGATACGCCACTGCCAACCATTGCCTATAAAAAGAAGCATAAACCCAACCTTGAAACCCCTGGCTCATTCTCACGAAAACACAGAAAATAACCCGGAGAGCATTCACGGCAATAACCAAAAAATAAACCTTAAGACAGCCCCTCCTAAAGCTATCGGCCATAAACCATGCAGCAGACCCCACTAACGTAATAAACAAGTCTAAGCCAGCAGCCCAACTCACGTCCCTTATCCATTCCATCTCTCTCGGCTTGATCAGCAAACACAAGCAACAACCCTCCTCACCGCCCCTCACGCCACTCATGCACATTCACACCACTCACAGCCACTCACGCACATTCACTCTTCACAGCCCCTCACGCCACTCACACACTCACGCGCATTCACTCTTCACAGCCCCTCACGCCACTCACACACTCATGCCCTCACTCACAGCCATTCACGTCACGCACACACGCCCTTACTCTTCACACCAAACACCTTACATCAGCCCCCAACTTCACGCCCAAAGACACCTCACAGCAGCCCCCAACTTCATGCCCCAAAGACACCTCACAGCAGCCCCCAACTTCACACCCAAAGACCTCTCACATCAGCCCTCAACTTCACGCCCAAAGACCCCTCACAGCAGCCCCAATTCACGCCATAATAACAGCCCCCACAGCAGCATTTATTCACGCACAAAACACCCCCACATCAGCCTTTACTCACGCACAAAACAGTCCCCAAATCATCCCCCTAAACTACCGGAAAACACCCATAATCTGCACTGCCTGAAATCACTAAAACTGTACTGTCTTGACCACTGAAAATAGTCCCTAAAATCTACCCATTTTCACCGAAATTCTACCCTGAAACATAGCCCAAATACCGCCAAAAACAGTGAGCAAACAGCAGCCCAAAACAGCGAGGCAACGAAGGAAAACAATGAACCAATAAATCGGAAAAGTTACGGAGCACCAACCCTTCCGACAACCTCGTAGCGCACTTCCAAAAGAGGACTTAAGAGGTTAGACCTGAGGGCACCCTTTTTATTATTCTCTTTTATTTTTATTTATTTTCTTATTTTACTTCGCATGAGTATTGTTGATTGGTGTATGCTATGACTTTCGGATGAATGGAATATGTGTTATCTCTTGCAGTATATCGGATGGAAACTCAGATGTAAATTCCGTAGCCGAATCCGAATGGACGGTAGTACGGTTTGTGCTTGGGAAACAACTCCACGTACCACTTGAGAGACACGCATATTTTGTTTCATACAATTTAATGTTTATGCATGATTTAGTCGTTAGTATGTTATTTATTTTTCTAAACATGATTTAATCATTTAATATGTTATTTATTTTTATGCATGATTTAGTTAGTTATTCCAAGCATGATTATTTATTTCTTTCGCATTAGGAATTTAATTTATGTTTATGTTTATGTTTAGGTTGTTATTTATTTTTTGCTTTAATAAATTCAATATGTTCATGAGATTGCGTGCTTGCCGTTATTTCGACTTACTTTTATGCATGCAAACTTAGATATAGGTAGTGTGCAAACTTAGATATAGGTAGTATGCAAACTTAGATGTAGGTTGTTGTTACGTAGACTTGATTATATTATTACATAAATCCATTCATTACAAGTGGCATAAATAGGGATCATTCCGAACCCAACGGTTTGAGGTCTTCCCTTGCGAGGGGTGAGTGCGGCCTTAAATTATTTTCCCAGTTCACACTGGGTGGCGACTCCATGTTATTTCTCCGGTTTAGTTCCCCCGTGGGCTACTCCGTACTCCCAACTAGGCCGCGAGCCTGAAACAGCGTCACCGATTTTTGTGTCCTACAGTTTGACGACTCCAATGGGGATAGAGATTCGGCCCCGAAATAATGCCTTGTAATGTTTATGATTTTTTGTCTTAGTTAACCGTTGTCTACTGTGGGTTGATGGGGTTTAATCAAATGCACTATTAGAGCTAGGTAATGGTTTGGTGTCCTCCTTCATTCACTACCTTTCTATAAGGAAAAGCTGTGAAGGCACCTAGATAATCATTTACTCGAAGCTTACTGTGATGGACTAATTTGGAGGACTTGTTGTTTATTCCTGTCACCAAGGCGATAAGAGCCTAAGAGGCTTGGGTATTTAAGAGAGTTCGCTCCACCCTCACTCTGGGGAATCTACAATAGGAAATCCATTTGACAGTCAGTCATGCACCATAACTCGTTGGCACGTACCTTAGTGTATAAAAAAGGAGCGCTCACTTCGTCGCTTGAACCCTTGAGTGACGAGTCCATGTTGTGGGCAATCCTTCGCCGGCGAGAGCCTTTGTCTATACCCTTATAAACCCGCACATGAACTGTAGTTGTAGGACTAATAAAAACTATCCCTTTATGCTTGTGTTTAGGACCGTCGTCATTTGGATTCAGTTGGATTTTTTGTCATGAGGTATGGGCTTGTTGGGCCATTTAAACTAGGACGAGTCCGTGCTTTATGGAAATGGGCCAAAAGCTTCTTAAATGCCAATGGGCCATTTTATGTTTAGGCCTTTTATCATTTGAAGTTGTTTAGCTATGTTATCGCAAAAGTGTAAACTAGTTGGGCCTTTTTCAACTGGGATAAGTTTGCACCTCGCAATAGTATGATTGAATGCTTTAAAATGATAATGGGCCGACTTATATATTTCATACATCGCACGCATCTCATGCATCTCATGCATACACGCATCATGTTAACCCTTTGTGTCTTAAAAGCCATCATAGATATCTGTTGGGTTAGGGGTAAGAGGGAAGACTCATCAAAAAGCCGTTAGCAAACATGAGCGAATCAGAGAATGAGGTATCGCGTATGGATTAGTTGGAGACTAATCTCACTAAGATTACCGATCAGTTGTAACCTTTGACCGCCGCTATGGCTAATATGGTTGTGCCCCGTGCTAGGGGAGGCTCTGCGAATGTGAGGCGTGAGGACCCTCCAAACAGATTGAGTGATGATATCCTGTCTTTGATGATGACATGGCTGAGTATGAAGCATGCGCCTTTCGACTGACTGCGTTGATAACTTTGAAGGCTAAGAACGTCGAAGTGTACGGAGACTCGATGTTGGTAGTCCGACATATGTAAGGAGAATGGGAATTGAGGAAGAATGGTTGAAACCCTACTTTTTCCACCTCAGGAGTCTGGCACAGGCCCTCCCCGATTATAAGTTCCAGCACTTGCCGTGAGAAGAGAACCAAATGGCAGACGCGTTGGCTACACTAGCTGCAACTTGGGAAAATCCAGAGAAATTGGTGATGAAACCTATAGTGTTGACAACGAAAAGCAGACCTGTCTACGAGATAGAAAAGGTATTGGAATTAGAGATCGACGACGGGAAACCTTGGTATCATGACATTCAGAGATATCTGGAACATAGGGAATTCCCGGAAGTTGCAAGCAGAAAAGACAGGACAACTATCCAGAAGTTGGCTTCTCAGTATGTGAGTTTGAGAGAGAACTGTACAAGAGACAGACGAATGGCATTCAACTGAAATGTTTAGGAAAAGAAGAGGCTCAGAAGGCAATGGAAGAAGTACATGCCGGAGTATGTGGACCGCACATGAACGGATTAAATCTGTCTCGCAAGATAGTAAGAAAAGGCTTTTACTGGTCGACCATGGAAGCTGACTGCGCGAAGCTGGTAAAGCATTGTCATGATTGCCAAGCTCACGGTAACTTGAATCATTTGCCGCACACAAAGTTGCATGTGCTGTTAGAGCCGTGGCCTTTCTCAGCATGGGGAATTGACATGATTGGAGAAATTCGACCGAACGCATCGAATGGACATCGCTTCATAGTCGTGGCAGTAGACTACTTTTCGAAATGGGTGGAAGCCGAGTCATTCCGTAATGTTACAGCAAAGCAGATGGCAAAGTTCATAGCCCGTAATCTCATATGCCGATATAGAATGTCGCATCATGTGGTCATAGACAATGGAGTCTAGTTCCAAGGAGAAATAAAGGCGATGCTACAGAAGTACAAGATAGGACATCACAAGTCGTCACCGTACAGACCGTAGGAAAATGGAGCAGTTGAGGCAGCCAACAAGACGATAAAGATGATTTTAGCCAAGATGACAGAGAACTATAAAGATTGGGCTGATAAACTACGGAATGGAAGCAGTATTGCTAGTAGAAGTTGAGATACAGTCCATGCGGGTATTACCAGAAGCAGAGTTACTTGAACAAGAATGGGCCTCGCAGAGATTTGAACAGTTAGCTTTGTTGGATGAGAAGAGGATGAAGTCCTTATAGCACATGCAGATATACCAGAAGAGGTTGGCTCGAACGTTCAACAAGAAGGTGCGTCCTACGAAGATCAGAAAGGGTGATCTGGTACTTAAGCAGTCAAAGCCGTCAACGATCGACCCGAGGGGAAAGTTCAGACCTAATTGGGAAGGACCCTACATAGTCCAGAAAGTAATGGGAAATGGGCAGTGAGACTGTCAGACTTGGAAGGGAACGAGTTCACCAAGCCGATCAATGTGGATAGATTGAAGCAGTATTTTGCCTCAGGAAGAGAAGACCGAGCGATCACCAAGGGAATGGGCGGAAGACCTAACCCAACGGAATAGGAAATTCATGCATGCATGCATACACGTAACGTACTTGTAATTTTTGCGTTTGTTCCGTGTTTGCAGGTTCCAGACAAAAGAGAACTGCACAATCACCAGAAGAGAACCAACATGAGGAAACTATAAACAGACCTTGGGGCGATCAGATACATGCGTAGGCACATGGCGCCAAGGAGCACAATGAGGGTCTAACCCATTAGGAATAGGGAGTACCTCCACACATGCATACATACACATCACATGCACCCGTTTTTATTCTGTTGTTTTGTATTCACAGGTTTCAAAGAAGAAAAGAAGGAAGCGGCAAATGGAAGCCAACCAGAAGCAGCAACATACGAGTATTAGTTTCGGGGATGAGTCCCAGGGTTGAGACCCACATCGGTATCAGTTTCAGGGATGAGTCCCAGGGTTGAGGCCCACATCGGTATCAGTTTCGAGGATGAGTCCCAGGGTTGAGGCCCATACCAGTGTCAGTTTCGGGAATGAATCCCAGGGGGTGAAGCCCATATTATTAGCGGTTGAAGAATTCTAGTGAAGTGAAAAAAAAAAAGAAGTCTTTGATGGTTAGGCATATGTCCGGTGATGACATTGTTTGCTGCAAGGAAACCTTAGAAACGATAAGTGCGAGATGTGCTCTCATCTGGTATTCTGAGTGGTTGATCTCAGCTAGACTCGCGAGCACTTGATTACGGGATCTTAGCGGTATAAGCCTGAGTAGTCGGCGAGATGACTAGTTGAGGAGATGACGGATTAGTGAATGACCGTTTGCCAAGATGTCCATCCTGGTTTACTTATGTTACGATATGTGATATGGTTGGAAACAAAGAAAAAGTCTTTGAAAAGAAAAAGAACAGACCACCTATAACCGATAAGCGTGAAGCTACCTGTGGGCGAGTATTAGGACCACCATGAGGAGAAATTCTACCTTAAAGGGTAGGTGCGTCGAAAAAAGAGAAAGAAAGAAAAAGAAAAAGAAAAAAAGTTCAAAACAAAAAAAGAGATGAAAGAAAAGAAGAAGAAGACCATATCATGTTGAGTACGAAGAAGTAATCACAGAGTATGATCAAGACATCTCGTTGGTTTTAGACCCACTGATCCAATTCTCCGAGACAAAATCATCGAGTTGGCTTACTTAAGGATTAAGCTGCGAAAGAGCCTTGACACACACACACTAGGAGTCTAGTTCATATCACTCATTCAGACGAGCAGATTTGAGTGTATTAAGTACTTTGAAAGTTCTCTGGTTTCGACACAAAGCATCCGTTGCGGATGAAAATATGTTTAGCTATTAGGATTATCTCGTAAGAGGCAATACAACATGTTGATACGCAACATCAGCATCAATATCAGTTTAGGGGTCGAGGCCCACATCAGTATCAGTTTAGGGGCGAGACCCACATCATATCAGCCTAGGGGCGAGGCCCACATCAGTATCAGTGTGAGGGCGAGGCCCACAACAGTATCAGCTTGGGTCGAGGCCCACATCAGCATCAGTTTAGGGGTGAGGCCCACATCAATATCGGTTTGGGAACGAGGCCCACATCAACATCAGTTTGGGGGTTGAGGCCCGCATCATCAGTATCAGTTTGGGGATGAGTCCCAGGGTTGAGGCCCACAGATCATCAGAATGCCGGGTATGGCAGTCCGGGTATGGAGACACAATCATGACACCTCGGGTATGGGGTTTAGCATGCCGGGTATGGCACTCTGGGTATGGCGACACAACCGCGACACCTCGGGTATGAGGTTTAGCACGCCGGTATGGCACTCCGGATATGGAGACACAATCGCGACACCTCGGGTATGGGGTTTAGCATGCCGGGTATGGCACTCCGGGTATGGCGACACAACCGCGACACCTCGGGTATGGGGTTTAGCACGCCGGGTTATGGCACTCTGGGTATGGAGACACAATCGCGACACCTCGGGTATGAGGTTTAGCATCCCAGGTATGACACTCTGGGTATGGAGACACAACCGCGACGCCTTGGGTATGAGGTTTAGCACACCGGGTACGACACTCCGGGTATGGAGACACAACCGCTATACCTCAGGTATGGGGTTTAGCACGCCGGGTATGGCTCTCCGGTATGGAGACACAACCGCGATGCCTCAGGTATGGGGTTAGCACGCCGGGTATGGCACTCCGAATATGGAGACACAACCACGACACCTAGGGTATTGGGTTTAGCAAGCCGGGTATGGCACTCCGGGTATGGAGACACAACCGCGACACCTCGGGTATGGGGTTTAACATGCCGGGTATGGAACTCTGGGTATGGAGACACAACCACGACACCTCGGGTATGGCACTCCGGGTATGAAGACACAACCAGATCAACTCAATTCAAAGCAACATACAAGTCAAGTGGCAGCTGGCGAGCCAAGTAAGTAAAAATACATTGCATAACTTTGATAGGATTGTCATTGTCACACACTACACAAGCCCATCAAAGTGGGGGCGACTGTAGGCACTGCATTTTTGCATATAAGTCACGATGATGAGTCTCACATGGAGACACTACCTCTTTAAGTTGTGGAAGTCGCGGGAAACAGACGTCGGAAGGGAAAGTCAGAAATCAATACCCTGTTGGATTAATTCGTTTGCTTAGCTTTGGGTTTGCTCGTTAGGCCTCTGTTTTAAAACTTATCCTTGGCCCAAAACCCCCGCAAGCCACACACCAAGCCCATACACCACCAAGCCCACCAAAATAACCAACCACACACCCATAATCCCTCCAAAATAATAAATCCACACATTAAACACATGTTGAAATCCTAATAAATCACCTTCCCAAATTAAAAGAATCAAATCAAATCTCATAATCACCTTCCTAATTAAATTAAATCACATTCCTAAACTAAATCAAATCTCATAAATCACCTTTCTAATTAAATTAAATCACATTCCTAAACTAAATAAAATAAAATCAAATTAAATCAAATTACCTTCCTAAATTAAAGAGATATTTTCCTTATGATACACAAACTAAATATCCCCCATAATTACACAATATTCATTCCCTATTCACATAAGGTAAACCCCAACCATTGCCTATAAAAAGAAGCATAAACCCAACCTTGAAACCCCTGGCTCATTCTCATGAAAACACAAAGAAAATAACCCGGAGAGCATTCATGGCAATAACCAAAAAATAAACCCTAAGACAGACCCTCCTAAAACTCTCGGCCACAAACGATGCAGCAGACCCCACTAACTCAATAAACAAGTCTAAGCCAGCAGCCTAACTCACGTCCCTTATCCCTTCCATCTCTCTCGGCTTGATCAGCAAACACAAGCAACAACCCTCCTCACAGCCCCTCACGCAACTCACGCACATTCAAACCACTCACAGCCACTCACGCATATTAACTCTTCACAGCCCCTCACGCCACTCACGCACATTCACTCTTCACAACCCCTCACGCCACTCACACACTCACGCCCTCACTCTTCACAGCACACACTCACAGCCATTCACGTCACGAACACACACCCTTACTCTTCACACCAAACACCTCGCAGCAGCCCCCAACTTCACACCCAAAGACACCTCACAGCAGCCCCCAACTTCACGCCCAAAGACACCTCACGGCAGCCCCCAACTTCACCCCTAAAGACCCCTCATAGCAGCCCTCAAATTCACGCCCAAAGACCCCTCACAGTAGCCCCAATTCACGCCTAATAACAGCCCCCCACAATAGCCTTTATTCACGCTCAAAACACCCCCACAACAGACTTTACTCACGCACAAAACAGTCCCCAAATTAGCCCCCTAAACTACCGAAAAACACCCCTAAACTGCACTGTCTGAAACACCGAAACTGCACTATCTTGACCACCGAAAATAGCCCCTAAAATCTACCCATTTATCACCGAAATTCTGCCCTGAAACATAGCCCAAATACCGCCAAAAATAGTGAACGAACAGCAGCCCAAAACAGCGAGGCAACGAAGGAAAACAACCAACCAGTAAATCGGAAAAGTTGCGGAGCACCAACCCTTCCGACAACCGCGTAGCACACTTCCAAAAGACGACTTAAGAGGTTAGACCTGAGGGCACCCTTTTTATTTATTCTCCTTTATTTTTATTTATTTTCTTATTTTACTTCGCATGAGTATTGTTGATTGGTGTATGCTATGACTTTTGGATGAATGGAATATGTGTTCTCTCTTGCGGTATATCAGATGGAAACTCAGATGTAAATTCCGTAGCCGAATCCGAATGGACGGTAGTGCGGTTTGTACTTGGGAAACAACTCCACGTACCACTTGAGAGACACGCATATTTTGTTTCATCCAATTTAATGTTTATGCATGATTTAGTCGTTTAGTATGTTATTTATTTTTATGCATGATTTAGTTAGTTATTTCCAAGCATGATTAGTTATTTATTTCGCATTAGGAATTTAATTTATGTTTATGTTTAGGTTTTTATTTATTTTTCGCTTTAATAAATTCAATATGTTCATGAGATTGTGTGCTTGCCGTTATTTCGACTTACTTTTATGTATGCAAACTTAGATATAGGTAGTGTGCAAACTTAGATATAGGTAGTATGCAAAGTTAGATGTAGGTTGTTGTTACGTAGACTCGGTTATATTATTACATAAATCTGTTCATTACAAGTGGCATAAGTAAGGGACCATTCCAAACCCAACGGTTTGAGATCTTCCCTTGCGAGGGGTGAGTGCGGCCTTAAATCATTTTCCCAGTTCATACTGGGTGGCGACTCCATGTTATTTCTCCGGTTTAGTTCCCCCGTGGACTATTTCGTACTCCCGACTAGGCCGCGAGCCTGGAACAGCATCGCCGATTTATGTGTCCTACAACACTTTTTTAAGAATCAGTTTCATATATTCAGTTCTCGGTACCATTTTCAGGTTATATGCATGTTTTACAGTTTTCATGTCATGATTTCAAACAAACATGTTTTCTCAGTTAGAGCAAGTAATTTCAGATAGGCATGAAATTCAGACATTCAGATTTAGTTCATATAGTTTCAGTTTTGCATGTTTAGTTCAGGAAGTCAAATTTTGAGCATGCAGCTTTCGTACTTGTCAAGTTAGCATGTCAGCATCTCAGATCAGGTAAATTCAAGATAGATCATGTAAATCCAGTGGTTAGGTTTAGTTCATATAGATCAATGAAAAATCATGACAATCTTAGGTCAGGATCAGTCAGGGTCAGATCATGTCAGCATTTAGGATTATATATTTTATCTCAATTTTAGGTTTATAGATTGCATCTAATGTAGACATGCACAAATTTCATAGTTCATGCACAAGTTGGAATATATTTGAGCCACTAAAGGTTTGGGATGGCCTTTCCATATGATCGGGTGGCTTGAAATAACTTGCAATAAGAATCAGTTCATGTTCTTATGTTAGTCACAGTATGTTCAAAATAATCATGTAGTATACATGTTAGCTTTCAGACAGGTTTAATCATGCACGTTAGTTAGTATTCAGATTCAGCTCATGCATTTATAGTTAAGGTAGACAAATATAGCTCATGCATTTCAACTTAGTATCCAAGTCAGTTCATGCATGTATAGCTTAGTATTCAGAGCCAGCTCATGCCCCTTCAGTTTAGGTACCCATGACTAGCTCATGTAGGTCCAATTTAGGCATTCATCATCTAGTCATGTATGTTCAGTCTAACTTTAAAGTTCAGCACATGTATGCTCAGGTCAGGTATCTAGGTTCAAGTCATGTAGTTTTAGGACAATACATACAGTTTCAAATCAGATCAGTATGTCATTAAATTATAGTCCATGACAACATTTTTAGGTTATGTTAGAGAACAAGTTAGATAGATCATGTCAGTCTCAGGTAATGTTAGGCAGTTAGTTTCCAAGAGTCAGCATTCAGATTATGTAGCTCAAAATAGGGTCTACCTTATCAGGGTAGCCTCAGCCAAGTTCATGCACTTCCAAGTCCAATTAGGTAGTCTAATTCCAAATTATCAGTCATGTCTTAGTTCCCAGTACCCATGTCATGTTCAGTCTTCAACTTAAGCTCAAATTCCTAGCCATGTTCAATTCCAACTTTAGCTCACGTACTAGTTATTCAGCTAGATGATAGTTTAGTCGTCATGCCATGTTCCTAATCTTCAATTATATTCTAGATTATCAGCTCAGTGTTTATGTTTTAGGATTTTAATTTTCCAGCTCTTTCCATACTCTTGGCCTCTGTTTATCCATGTTGTTTATTTTAATTTATTTATTGGCCCTCCAGTATTCATTCACCAGATCTTTCAAGAGACATGACCCACTCCACTTTCAGTTTTTTTGTAGGTCACAGGTTCATGCAGGTTGAGGCAAGCTTTGGAGGATAAGGGATCCAGGGGAGTCGTTACCCACCATAGTCGTCAGAATCGGGCTCAAAAGTTAATTTTGTGTCAAGTCAGACCATGAGGCCTTGTATAAATCCACGTGTTTATGTATTGTACGGTTTTACAAATGTCAGTTAGTATATGAAGTAAATAAATATGTAATTTGTAGTCACGTTATATAAAAGAAAGTTAAATGTTCATTTAATGCATATAGTCGTATTTATTGGGGCGGATGTGGGACCCATAGGGTCGAATCAGTGCCCTGCGTAGCGGAAGTGGATCTAATCCATGGATATAAAGCGTGGGTGTATCTTTAAATAATTTAATAAAATACTATATTTCATTATGAGTGTATAGGAAAAAATCGGGGCTGAATCGGAGTCCAGAAACTAAAAAACGATGATGAAAACAAGTTCTAGCGCGCTCGTGCGCCACATGAGCACTACAGTGCGTGCGCACTATGCGCTATTTGCGCACCTTTTTTTTTTTTTTTTTCATTTCAATGGTTTTCCATCAGTTCTCTTTCCAGAGAGTTGATGGAAATTAGGGTTTTCACCATAATTCATTTCCAACATTCCTTAAACACTTTTAAACACCCAATATTAATTTTTAAGATCAAAACCAACATCAACACATGTTAAAGAAGAAAATCATGTTTTTCAAAATATCAAATATTTTTACAAAAATATTAATTTATTCTAAATACGCACATGCATAATTTTTGAGTCCAAAACACAAACCAAATTAGAATCCCACAATGAAGTGACTTATGAACACTCAAAGGTGGTCAAGTGATTCTAGAATGGTAGCCATAACTCCAAGCTTTTATTTAAAGTTCCAAACTCTAATTTTATGTTTATGTCCAACATAAATATTTTGATCCAATCACAAGAATATTATGTTTATGCTTCTAAAGCATCCATACACAATTCATTAGCCTAATTTCAACATCAAGCTATGTTATTATACATAATATATCACTTTATGTTTCACTAATGATAACTCACTAATGAAAACATAGCTTTAGAGAAGATCAAACTTACTTAGTAATCTTGATTCCAAGATCCAATCTTCTTCTCCTTGTTGAAATGTTGTAGAGAACTTCAAAGTTAGCAAGCTTGACGCCAAGATCCAATCTTGATTCCAATGCTAGCAAGTTTCATTCCAAGATCCAATCTTTATTTCTCCTTGTTAAAATGTTGTAGAGAACTTCTAAAGCTTCTCTAAACACTTAATTTACTTAGGCTAATATGTCTAATTCTTACTTGTTTTTGCTTTCACAAGCTTAACTTTTTAAACTCAAGCTTAATTAAAATCATGCTTAAGCTTTTTATTTATAGCAAAACTTATGCAATTTTTAAATTATAAAAGTCCTAATCAAATATTAGATAGGCTTAATTCAATATGTAAAATTAGGTGTGACTTATCTCTGTTGTCTACCACTTTGACATAATCCAATTAAATCAAGATAAAAATTAGCAAATGGATTAGTTCATTGTCTACCATTTTGATTAATCCAATTAAATCAAGCCAAATACACCTATAATTACATAATTGTAATTACCAAAATATCCTCCAATGGTAGAGATATTTATGAATTTACAACAATGCCCTAGTGTGATTTTAGATTAATCCAATTAATCCAATTGGGTCAAAGTAAATAATCAATGTTATTCAATAACACTTATTATTTTGGTTGACAATTATAATATGGAATATTATTTATTATCAAAAATTATCGGCTACCTAAGTGCTCAACGAGTAAACTTCGTATTGTGGGACTCTCTAAGTCCAGACATATTCATCATATAAGCCTAGCTTATATGTACGCAATTTGGCCACCTCCAAATTTACAAAGAACATGAATGACCTTTCTGAACTATACAAGTCGAGGTTATCATATATGTTTAATAATCCCTCCGTCGTAGGCTATCCGAGTTGTTCTTAGGAAACATAGATTACACCGTCAAGTTTCCGAGACGCACAACTCATGTCGACATATCCACGATTCTTCACCACAAATCAGAAACTATTTCTGATATTTGCGATCCACCCTAGGTGATCGGCTTTGGCGCCGAGTCTTAAAAATCGTGAATTACTCACATGAATACCTAAATCTCTTATGGTACATATACGGGCCGACAGATTCTATCTTGATATGCACTTTATTAACAAGTGTATCGGTCCACACCCAACGAACATCTAGCGGCCAGACGATGAAAGATCCTTGACATACATGGCATCAAGTGTGGAGGATCACACATAAAATCAATGATATCTTATAGTTAAAGGATCACATATGCTACTCTACTCGAGGAGATTTTTTTTAACGGTGGTGTGTACTTCCAAATATTAGAAATCACCTATGAGCCATTCAGTATTCGCTCCAACGAATAACCACATGTTTATAGGAGCATCTCATGCTCATGGTTTATCGGGTTATACGATATGTGTTAATTTTCTAGGTTATAGGAGTTCAACCGTATTCCAAAACCAACAACTAAAAATACTTACTTTAAGAATAGTTTATAATAATAATAATACTATCCAAATATCGGACTACCCAGTGTCCAGTATTACTACATGACTATTCTAAAGTTGATGTCATTCTCAATATATAAATCTAATATGCATAATGACACTACCATTAATAAGGTTTGAAATGAAAAAGTTATTATTTTATTAATAAAAAGTAAAATATAATGTACAACACATTATTCGGATTGGCACTCCAAGCACCAACTCCAACAAACTCCCACTTGCTTAGTGCCAATCTGGATAGTACCGTAGTCTCATCTTCTCTACATGTTTATCAAATAACTTAGGGGGTAAAACCTTAGTAAGCGGGTCTGCTATGTTGTCTTGTCCTTGAACCTTTAATGCTCTACATCATCCTCAATGCTCTTGATCGCGACTCCAAACATTGTTTCCTCCTCAGCGTGCTTCAAGGTAAGTCACTCCTCCACCACAAGCTCTACCACTGGAAGCAATGCCAATGCTCCCTTATGTTAGGGTTGGTGCTCGGAGTTCCAATCCGGATCGTATTTATGTCTGATTCATGAATACAAATAATTTCTTTTTCCATAATATTACTTATTTATGGCAGTACTTCTTGCTTTTATATACATATTCGATCTAATGACGAATAGATTGAAACTAAATATGATTTAGTGATATGTATATATTAGACAAAGACCCAATAATATATTTTATAGTGTGCATTTACAAAGTAGTTTGTAATTGACATTGGGAAGTGACACTACTAGAAGTATATTATCAAATAAAGTTCATGGTCAAGATTTACTAACACCGGTCGGTTAGGTAAATCCGCAAAAATCATTACACGTCGTATATCGAGACTTGGTTCGATTGTTTATCCCAATGAGCCATGAGTCCGGAGAGACTCGTATAGACATGTAGGTGTTTATATTGGATAAACACTAAATGACTCATCGAAGATTTCCTAATAGATGGTGCACCAACATCAATAGGAATCTTCTCGAGTCAAGTTAGCATAGTGGTATTTGACTTGAGATACCACTGTGGATGTATGAGGTATCCTCCACACTTTGATGCCAGTCACATCACCGATCTATTTAGATCAGACCTCCATCTGTTAGTTGGGTGTGGACTGATCCTCAGGATATCCTGTGCGTATCAAGATAGGATTCGTCAGTTCTGTGTACAGAGCATAGGTATTCAATATGCAATTAGCAATCTGTTAAATCCATGGGCCCGTGGTACACTGTAGAAGTAAGTTCTAAGTGTTATTAAGAGATTACTAATAGAATCATTGAGGCGACAATACCAATAGAGATTTGACGTTATATATATATATATATATATATATATATATATATGGAATAATCTGTATACTTGTGACGGAGGGATTATACGTATGCGATGACCTCGACCTGTATGATTCGGTGAGTTTATCTGTGGTCGTCATAATTTACGGGTAGGTAGATTGTGGACGCGAAATTGGATTTCATGTCTGATATGCCTGAATCTATAGAGTCTCACTAAAGAAACATACTCGTACAACACTAGGGCAATATTTATAAATAATATTGATTATTTATAAATCGTTTAACGGTTAAACAAAAAGATACATGCTTAAAGTTTTT
Source organism: Zanthoxylum bungeanum (assembly GCA_019454045.1). Lineage (NCBI taxonomy): Eukaryota > Viridiplantae > Streptophyta > Magnoliopsida > Sapindales > Rutaceae > Zanthoxylum > Zanthoxylum bungeanum. Next base: position 4,376 of record SKCR01019137.1, on the reverse strand, counting down.
TCCGGCCATTTCTTAGTTAATGTGTATTGAATTTAATACATGGTTTTTTTTAAATAAAAATTAATTAATTGTCAAATAAATTATTTGACACATGTTACAAATATATGTATTAGAGATTGGATTAAAATGTTGGATTATGTTAATTTTGGTTAATTTGATTAATTGAGAAATTAGGGTTTTGAACCTAAACCAAAATTGTGACTTTTCATATATATGTTGTATTTTGATACATATGAGATATATAAATTATTTTGGTAGTGATTGGAAATCACCTAAACTTGTATTTGACAATTTATGACCAAAATGATCAAAATGTAAAATATTGGGGCCTCACGGCAATAAGTCAAAATTTGGAAAAAATTTCCTAGGTTGCATTTTAATGTATATAAGATGTAAAAATTATTTTGATAGTGATTGGATATCACCTAATATTGTATTTGACAAATTAGGACCAAAATGCAAACTTTTTGGGGCATTTTCAAAATTAAGAAAATCTGGAAAATTTTTCAGATTTTTGTTTTTAATGTATATTTCATGTACAAATCATTTTGGTTGTAATTGGAAATCACATAAGCTTGTTTTGAACAACTGAGGACTAAAATGATTAAGATGGAAAGGTTTGGGGCTTTATAATAATTTACTGAAATTATGATTTCTTGGTTAAAAATTTCTATTTTTGAGTATTGAGTGTTTAAATAAATAATTTTATTTTAATTACCCAAGAAAATTTAAAGAAATGGGAAAATTTGATTTTCCTGCATTCCGCTGCGTAATCCGGGTATTTTGCCCAAAACCCCAACAAAAAATGATATCAGAGCGAGTCTGATTTTTGGTCCATGATATGATTAGCCCTTTAAATTTTACATTTAGTCTAATCCTTACTTGATGCATGCATATGTTATTTAATTTGATTAAATAAAGGTGTATGAAAATTTATGGAAAATTCCCATTAAATAAGGCATTAAAGTAACTTGTATTAAGAACACTTGTCTATTTGTTCGTCTTGTCAATACATATATAAATAAATTTTTATGGCTATATTCGAGAACGTGCCAAAGCAATGAGGGTATAGTCGATAGACATCAATTTATACCGGATGTATATTTGATACTAGTTAAATTCAAGTGAAAGTGGACCCCTGAACGTGCCAAAGTGTTGGTTTCTAAAGTTGTCCCAAGATCATTCAAGCAAAGAAAAACATGTGAATACATTAAAGAAGTATGGCGGAATCATACTTACAATGAGCGGTTTATGGATGCGTCAAGTTCAAAAAAAATTTCCTCCATGTCCTTGAAGGTCACGGCCAAGCACCAATTTTTGTTGAATAAGATGAACAAGCTCCAAGCTTTGAGAGGATTCCAAGCTCTTGAGATGGTTTCCCTATCACATTGTTTGATTCTTGTGAGTGCTAGCTCTTGGTAAATTTTGCAACAAAATTCACCTTCTTCCTCCTTGTCTATTCGGCAAAGAGAATAAATTGGGAGAGTTCAATTTTTGTTGAGTTTTGCGTGAATGAGAGAGAGAGAATATGTGTGTTGACTTATCAATTTTGATTTCAAAAATCAAATAAATGATTTACCAAAGTTTTGGTAACAGTCTTACACAAGCCATCAAGTATACAAAGTGTGTAAGGCAAGTCATCATCATTGTCACCAAAACCCATCACTCAAAGTTACAAGTGATGTGACTTGTGGGCCCCACTTGATTCGAAATTCGAGTGGGCCCGTAAACACTCCCGGGCTCAGGTTCACTAATTCCGAATTAACGAACTTTCCGTTGCGATGTAATTAAATCAAATTTAATTAAATAATAATGCCAAGCAAAATTACTATTCACGTCGCTAGTGAATTAATTCTAAATTAATCCGTTTGCCCGAATTAAAATCTAATTTTAATCCCGCGTCGAAATCTAATTTCGTTTAATATATCGAATATATTATTTAATCGATTAATTCCAAATTAATCGATCTCTCTCTTCAAATAGTATTTTATCCTAGATAAAATCTCTCCGTAATTAATCCCAGATTAATTATGCTCGAATCATACATCATCGGTGAATCTTCTGGAAGCGACCCAAGAGATCCCTGGATATGTTGGCAATAAATCCGGTCGTCAGACTATCCGAACACGTACGTACCTCGTACTACATTTTTACCGATTTATGAGACATGGTTGGCTTCTAGCAAAGCACCGTGCCTACCCAATTCTCCAAAAATATTCTTAATGGAATACATAATCTATATCAGGCGTAGTATACGTTGTATTGCGTATTGCGATCCAGTATCGAATGTCACATGCAAGGCCTGGGGCTGGAATAGTGTCTGCCCCGTACAAAATATATATCGGATTACAAGCAACCAATCTCTTTAAATCGGATAATCATGACCTTGTCATATTATCCCGATGGTTGCAACCATTTAGAGTACCAGTTATGTATCCCTGCGTGATCATCATCTCCATATGACTGAAGTGATACTTCCATCTTGACATCACATCCAATACACTACGATTCTCAATAAACCCAGAAGAGGCGTACACAGAACCTGTTAAAGTCCTGGACGACCAAAACCAAAGCGTATTGATTGTCGCAAGTACTAGCGATGTAAGTCTCAGGTTAAGACCAAATACACCTACCCTGATGCGGATTCCCATAGACACATAGTCATACTACCAATGGGATTTCGCGGGGTCTATCTAGAGCGATGCTGTTTCCGTACCATCGGTAAACACAACCTCCTATCACACTTGCATAAGTATCCAATACTTAAATATATGAGAACTATGCCGTTATGCTTCCATAACACGCACAAGTGTGATACTAGTCTTTTCCGCATTATCGATGTCCACTCTCGATAATACTACGACTATGGATATTTAATGATTAAACCTTTATGGATTGATATTGTCTCATATCTTATAATCCGGAACTAATCATAAGGACTTTTATCATTTATATATTCAAGTAATCAAATTACAAAATGATAAAATGCAATTTCATTGCTACATAATTAATTTGTACAAAAACCACAATGTCTTTTACAAATAGTGACGCTATGGGTCATAATTGTCTAACAAAAAGCTGTTAGGACTACATCGGTAGCTTGAGCTTGTCATTCACAAGTGAAGCCTTGATACGCCTCTTGTGAACGTGCCAAAGCTATCACAACGAGAAACAGTCAGAACCAAAATCAGGAGTCACAGTGAGTGTGATTGACAATGAGTTGTCTACCAGTGAATATACGTAGGCTAGAACGTGCCAAAACTGTGAGTCGAAATATATTCATGGGGTCCACCTCTCACTATGGAATTCAATTTAATCATTTCATTCCCATTTTCCGTTGGGGATTACGGTATTATGTAAAATCCTGGGAGACACTGCTTGGTTAAAAATTCCATAACTAAGGAAGTGTGTAATATTATGAAAATTGCTGCTTATGTTTCCTTTATTCTATTGTGTTGATAGAATTAAACTTCTAATCCACTGCATGCATATTATTTATATATGTTTTCTGACCTGACTTATTATTGCAGTTTTCTATAATAGGTTCTAGATATCAATAGATATGGATATTCTTAGATTATTCCGAACCATCGAGAACTGTCGTTCCAATTTTCTAGGAAAATTAAGATGGTTAGTGACATGGTTACTAAGTCACAATAGGTAATCTAAATAGATATTCGTTTTTGGGTATAATGGACTAAGGAGAGTAATTGTAACGACCAGTAGTCTTTTCTACTGTTACGTTATAGTACTGTGATATTACGGGACGAAGATAACATAATATAAATTATGTTCAGGCACAAATATACTCATGGAATGACTTTGGGGATGACCGGTTAATTCCCCGAATTCCGATACAAGACTGTATAATGTACCACTACAAATAGCCCATAGTATTTTGGCCATAACTTTCGTATACAAATTCCGATTTCTTTGAATTTTATACCGTCGGAAAGATGAGAACGAGATCTACAATTTCTGCGTTGAACAGTTTTCCAAATTCGGAACAGAAACAGGCTGAAAATGTAGATAAACAATTCAGATGAATAGTACCCCAAGGGTCATTCTAGAGAATTCTCAAAGTTTCTATAAATTTCTCAACTTTTCTTTATTTTGGACAATTGCACAAAATTTGGGAAATGAAATAACAAAAAGAATAAAGAAGAACGTGAGAATGAAGAAGAGAAGAAGGAGAATGGAGGAAATGAGAAGAAATTAAGAGAATGAGAGAAAGAAAAAGGGGAAAAGAGAGAGGATGAAGCAAGTTGGGCATGACATCCTTAGAAGATGAGGGAATCCACAAGGAAGAGGTAAGACCAACTTAACCCAAATTTAAATTGTTGGATTTTGGAAATTTGATGATAAGATAGTGATAT
>SKCR01019136.1:0-45360 GCA_019454045.1 Zanthoxylum bungeanum | reverse complement strand
AATACTTCTATATGCAGATGCATCCTCATACTGTTTTCCCAATGTTCCTTCGGCTGATAGTTCAAGCAATGTATTTAAATCGATTTTTAATGCTTTTTTGGCCAAGGTTTTAAAATCCAGATCAAATCAATTGATTTGTCCGATTAAACTAGGATCTGATTCAAGATCTGATCTAGATAACTCATTTGATTAGACCCGGCTTTAAACCCGTCAACCCAATCCATTCAACAGACCGAATGTTTTTAGGCATGTTTTTTAAATTCAAATGCCACAACTAATGAAAGTTCAATTCCATTTGCTACACCCATTGGCTTGAAGAGTAACAATAATAATTACGAAAGGTGGATTTCACCATCTTTGCATTATTTTCAGGTTGTAAATCTAAATCTCTCGGTGTTTCAGAAACCAATTTTTGGTACGGAATGGGATGATGAAAATCTGTGCAACATGATAATTAATTTAGTTATTAGAAATCAAATAAATAATTAATAGTCAAGAAAAGGATTTAAGATTATATAAAGTGAACGGGTGACCATTTTGTGAGCTCAAAGCTGCGCTTGCTGGCTGCTGCTCGTTCTTTGTGGCTTTGGGAGCAGAGTGAGAAGGTTAAGAATCATAATTTCTCTACTTATGATTGAGGGGGTATTTTAGGGTTTTTATTTCTCATGTAAGGTTGCCTTATGGGTTCAATTGGATCGACTTTAAAAACTGTCACCTCTAGACCTAAACCTACCTCTAACATAATCCTGGTCAAATTCGGCTTCATTATTATCTTCATTATCGAATTAATTTTCTACCTCGAATTCATCTATAGGAACATGTCTGCGTGGTTGTTAATTTATTCCATTTGGACAGTAGGTTGTCTTACTCCTAAACTAGCTAAGGTCGCTGTGATTTGTCTCAATTGACCTTGAATCTTCTCCTAATGCTGATCTAATTTATCATCCAAGTCTCGATAAGCAATGTCCACTCTTTCAAATTGTTGTTGAACTGTTTTAGAGTACATGGAGTCCGACGTGTGAAAAATTAAATGCATTTCATTCGACATACGAAAAGCTACAAGAAAACTCTAAAACAAAGGAAGTCCGATAAAGATGTTAATAAAGAAAAACCTCACAATATCATCATGTGTTTACATGCACAATGACTCTCCACTCGTTATTCCACGCATTTGACTATTCTTTCGATTATATTCACACTCTCTTACATTTTACCACTCTATGTTCCCTCTTAAGTTTTTTAAGAGCTAGCAAACTCAATCAATAGTAACATTACTGATAGCCTTGTCTCTCACCAACAATGATAAAAAAAAACAAGTAACCATCAATTAAGTTAGTGAGCACACAACAAGGATACACAAAGGAATAAGAAATGAGCAAGATACTAAAGAAAATCCACACATTAAAGAAAATACACACACGAATTATTAAGAGCAAAAAAAAAAAAAAAAAAACGAAGAACAAAACATAACTGAAAGTTTGATTTTAATCTAAGTTTCCGACCCTATTGGGAATAAATCACAGTTAATCAAGATAAGTCTTAATTAATATTACTATGGTAACCAATATAAATCAAAGCAAATAAGAAAAAGTAGAAAATAAAATCAACACAAGTAATTTTGTTGACGAAGTGGAAAACTCGTGCGAGTAAAAAATCACTCCGGATATCTCGGCTACCAGCCCAAAATCCACTATAATGGAGAAAAACTTACAACGATAGTAAAAGACATATGGCGGCAACTCCACCGACTCTAATACCTCTAAACTGCAAGAACCCAAAAAAATCATCGAGCCTGTACCTCACGGTTTTCTTCAGAAACTCTGAAGTCTCTGAACGGATCAACTCTGGATGCTCTGAACGGATCAACTATGCCTATCAATCTTCCTCCTTGAGAACTCTTAAGGTTTAGGAAATTGGGTTTGATTATGTTGACGATTTATCAAATAAATATTTCACCAAAACAGAGAAGACGGGAAAGCAAAGAGTCTTAAGGTGAAAATAAGAAGATTGAAAACTAAGAAAATATTTAGGTTCAAGATAATATGTTTTCAACACTTAGGGAATGTGGCTATAATGTGTTTATATAGGTAAGGCAAAAAAAAAGGTTTCCCAACTGCAAAATAGGTTAAAACGCATCCAAAATAGTTCACTTACGCAAGGGAGTTCGAACGCCACTTGAACGCGTGCTCTCTGAAAGATTTCATTTGACCGTATACTCGAATGTAACTCGAACGTGTGCACTCTGGAAGGTTTCGTTCGAACGTATTAAAGAATGCACCAAGCACGTGAACCTTCTGTCAAGTTTTGTTCGAACCCAACAACGAACGTGACACTAATGTCACTCGTTCGAATGCTTCAACGAACGCAGCACGAACGCAAGTCTGATTCCTTTAACACAGCTGCCAAATTCCGGTCCAATTGCTCCAAGTTCTTCAAGACTCATTACAATTCAATTAAAATTATTTTGTTACGAACATTGTCAATAAAAATGGAACTAACAATCTCCCCCTTTGACATTCCGTGACAAAACACTACCAAATATAAAAATTACAGTAAATGGCCCAGAAAGAAAAATAGACAATTGTCGACCATCGAGACTGTGACTTATTACAATATGACTCGATCTAAAACCTAATAAAATAGTCATGAAATCAATGTCACCTCAGTAAAAAAACTGCTTACTTGAAATATTCACAAAAAACAACATACCGTGAAAAGCATAAGGAATATAAAGAAAAGGTAAATCAGATAAAATTAATAAAACTCTCATGCATTTACAAGTAGATATCATACTCCCTCTTAATCCTACTCCCCCTAAAACGGAGATATCAAATAGCTCTAAAATGGAGATATCAAATGGATATACTCTCCATTTTTTGTCACGAAATGACAATGGGTAAAGGTACCAGGGTAAACAACACATGCAAGAGAACATGTAAACAAAACTTACTCCCCCTCACTAACAGGCCTATTCAGTTAGCAAAAATAACACACATGAAGTAAACACTCATAGGTATGCACAAAAGAAAATGTTATGTAATGACATGAAACACACACAAGAACATAATGAAAAAATCATTCAATAAAAAATGACTGAAACTGCACTTCAAGCAAGTAAAATGATACCCAGTCATTATTCAGTTGTTTATGACATTAAATAATATGCATTACTTAAGATTTTGTTAAATATTACACACATGCATATGACATAAGCACCAAAGCATAACAAGCACTTACGTGAAAAATGAGTGCACAACGAATCAAGGCTTAAGACCTTATTTTATGAGCGCGGAACAACCAAAGAAATCTCATCTCTTGACACATTAAGTCCACAAAATATGTGTTAAAACCCAGCACCACTAGGACCTAAAATAAGCAATATTAGTTGCATGTTATATTATTCTCTCCCTAAATATGATGAGCTCATAAATAAAAATTCTTTTGAGTGAATGGTTTTTCCCTTATCTTTTGAATTTGGCTTATTGATACTTTTGCACTTGAGACTCATATAAACTAATTTTATAAAACTCGTACAAGCAACCAAACCTCAACAATAATAAACACTTGTATGTGAAATGCAAACACAAGATATGGTAAAAGTTTCTATCACACACACTCATGCACATAGAGCATCAAGAAAAATAAAAACATATTATACATGCATAACCATATATCATACACCATGATCATATGCACATGTTTCTTCATGCTTTTCATTTTTTTATTTTTCATTTTTAAACACAAAAATAATAAGTAAAGACACACAAGGCTTGTCAGTATCCAATGGCATATGGAATTGTATTCTGAGTGCAGATCATACTACCATCCATTCAGAATCAGCTATGAAATTTATGTCCGGGTTCCATCCTCTATACCAAATGATAAATAACAAGTAACAACACACACACCCATATGCAGTGCAAGAAAAAAAATAGACGTGTAAAAATATAAAACACACGCACACATATATCAAATGGGAAAACAAATGCAACTTCTAAGAAGAGTTACACCGAAGTTTACTCTCGTCACATTTTTTAGGATCAAGACATTCAAAAGTTTATTGGAAGTCATATTGCATTCTCACCCGGACTTTCTTAGAAATCTCTTCCACCTGAGAATCCCTAAACAATAAAGCAAGTTTCTTACTAAGAAATTGTGCTTGTTTAGTTAGTGCAGAAACTTGAGAAACCAGATTTGAAGAATCAAATCTATGTGACACACTTTTAGGTCTTTTATTGTGTTTTTTCAACATGAAGCACTTTGGCCTAATATGTCATACCTTACCATATATAGTGATGGTACACATGCAAAAACCTCGGATGAGAGCGAGGTTTACAACCACACCTCTATATCGAGGTTGGGAAACAGGATGAGGATCAAACTTAGGAATCACATGATTATACTCAATAGATTTCTTGCTTAAGTCACATGGTGGAATCGGTTTAACATGTCCAGACTTGGACAGAGCTGTGACAAATAAAGTTTTAGAGGTTGACATCTTGTCACAACCGGACTCAACAAAGCCTAATCTTTTCTTCACATAAAGAGACGTACCAATTCCCAACATGTGATCTAGCTTTTTAGTACTACTAGAAAATGTAGAAAATCATGTTCTAACATTTTTAAGTTCAGCTTCTAAGGAGTTGACTCTATTAACTAGCCCTTTATTCATATACTCAAAGTCAACTATCATCAAAAGACTTAGTTCACACTTAGCTTGAGCTTCATTCCTTTCTAGCTTTACTTTTTTCAGCCTCTTGTGGACTTCTATGTTTGTCTTCTTAATAGCTAAACTCTCATTGAATAGTTCAGTGTAGGCTACCTGATGACTATCCTCATCAACAGACTCATCGTGAGAGAATTTCAAATAAGCATCACTAACCTTATCATCCCTCTCACCATACACACTAGCAGTAAATGCCATAAAATTGCACTTATTTTTAGGAGACTCATCAGAAGTATAGCCACATTTTGAATCACTAAAAGAGGCTGTCATGGCTTTCTTACCCTTAGACTTAAGGTATATAGGACACTCAGATCTAACAAGCCCATACCCTTCACATTCATGGTACTGGACACCACGAGGTTTGCTACCCATATCCCTATCACTGCTACGATCATTCTTCCTCAGCTTAAGAAATTTCTTAAACTTATTTACAAATATAGCCAGATCATGATCCGTTAAGGTATCATCATTATCACTTGATGGATTATGAACAACTTCTTTCACGATCTTCATCTTTATAGGTTTTGGTTTTTTATAACCAGGAAATTTCTTCTCATAAACCTGCAGTTTTCTTATGAGGTTCTATAGTTTTAGATGATCTAGGTCATTATTTTCCTCGATGGCAGTGATCTTAGGTAGGAACTTGTCAGGTATGGATCTAAATATTTTTCTCACTATCCTACTTGTAGAATGGTCTCACCTAAGTTAAAGCTTGAGTTAAAGATATCATTAATCTCATCATAGAACTCATCGAAGATCTCACCATCATTCATTATGATGACCTAAAACCTAGTATAAAGATCTTGAAATCTATTATTTTTAACAAATAATGTGCCCTTATCCACAATCTGAAGGATGTCCCAAGCAAAATTGGATATCTCACATATAGAGATTCTCCTAAATTCAGCCGAACAAACATCACCATAAATGACATTAATTTCCTTGTTGTTCCTACTGCTAGCGTCAAATTCATTCTTAGTCCAGGATTGTCTTCAGGGAAAGAGACCTCATCAACCATAACTATAGGAGGTTTCCATCTGTAATGTACTGTCATCCAGACTCTCTCATCTAAGGACTTAAGGAACGCTCTCATACGAAACTTTCAATGTAAACACTATATCTCATCAAATAATGGGGGACAATTAAGGGGTTGACTTCTTTCCATAGTTAAACGGGCCAAGGATCAAGTTCGGGCTTATACCAATTGAAATTTTGATTTTAGTCTAAGGTTCTGACCATATACATAATAAATCACAATTAATCAAGACAAATCCTAATTGTCAAACACCCTTATTTCTAACCAATATAAATCAAAAAAAATAAGTAAAATAAGAAAAAAAATCAACACAAGTAATTTTATTGACGAAATGGAAAACTCATGTGAGTAAAAGACCACTCTGGATATCTCGACTACTACTCCAAAATCCTATATAATAGAGAAAATCTTACAGCGATAGTAAAAGATCTATGGTGGCAACTCCACTGACTCTAGTACCTCTAGACTGCAAGAACTCGAAAAACTTATTGAGCCCGTACCCCATGATTGTCTTCAGAATGTTTGAAGTCTCTGAGCGGATAAACTCTACACGCTCTGAGCGCCGAAACTCCGACTGTCAATCTTCCTCCTTGAGAACTCTGAAGGTTTAGGAATTTAGGTTTGATTATGTTGACGGTTTATCAAAGACAGATTTCACCAAATACTGGGAACTTGAGTAAAGAGTAGTTGTTTTTAGTATGTTTTTTTTTTAGAATTTGAAGGTAGGAAAGCAAAGAGTCTCCAAGATGAAAATGAGAAGATTGAAAACTAAGAAAGTGTTTAGGCTCAAGATAATGTGTTTTCAACACTTGAGGGAAGTTGGTTATAATGCGTTTATATAAGTAGGGCAAAACAAAAGGTTTCCCAAGTGTGAAATAGGTTAAAACACGTCCAAAATAGTTCACTTATGCACGGGCATTCGAACGTCACTCGAACACGTGTCGAATGCGTGCTCTCTGGAAGATTCGTTTGAAAGCATACTCGAACGGAACTCGAACGTGTGCTCTCTGGAAGGTTTCATTCGAACGCACTAAAGGACACACCAAGCATGAGAACCTTCTGCCATATTTCGTTCGAACCCAACAATGAACGTGACACTAACGCCACTCGTTCGAATGCTTCAACAAACGCAGCACAAACGCAAGTCTGATTCATTTACACACAGTTGCCAAATACCAGTCCAATTCCTCGAAGTTCTTCAAGACTCATTACAACTCAATTGAACTTATTTTGTTATGGACATTACTGATAAAATGAAACTAACAGTAACAACACACCATTTCTAATAGACTTGTAAGGGTATATAAGTTTTGGAGGATGGTTACCATTTTTTTTTTTGTTTTTTTTTTTTTAAATCGTTTCTTTGCTTCTTTTTATTTTCTATTACTACATCTTTCTTTTGTGTTTTTTTTTTATAAAAAATATATATATATATATATTAGGCTAATATAAATCACACATCAAAGAACACAAATTAACGGTTGGTCGTTCGAACGCTACGAAAGCTCGATCGAATGAATTATACAATTGTATGGTCGGTTGAATAGAGCAGAAGCTCATTCGAACAGTGGTGCGAAATTTTTTTTTTTTTTCCCGAAATATGACATGAAAATAACACACAGGAATGAAAATAAAGGGATTGATTTTTATTTTATTTATTTTTTGAACAAGTAAACATAATGAACCCAATGAAATAAGATGAAACAACAAAACAAATAAAGACATGTAAATGATTATAATCTGACCTTAAAAAACCTAAACCCTGATGACTAAATGATGCAAACCTTTAGAGATGGAATCTTAAAAGCCCACGATCAGGTTATAATATGCCCACAAATCTCATTTCATATTGGGTGGAATGTCGTAGACCCGATGAAATCTTGTTCTAAAGAACATGGTGATATAGAGAACATCAAATCAATTGGAAACCTGAACTCTTGATTGAGTGTGGAACACCACAAATGTTGATGGAAAACCCTTGATAAGTTCAAATTCAGTTCAGAACAAAAGAAAGAAACACTCTCAAGTTTTTTTAAGCAAATAACTTTTTAATTAAAAAAGGTTGTTAATAAATAAATTTATTCCCCATTTATAGGTGGCTAACTTAATCATACCTAGAATAATGAAACATTAACATCTAATCCCAATAATGAAATAATCTTGAAATGTAGGCTGATTTAATTAAAATAAACTCTAGCTCATTACAGTTAATCATAAAAAGATAAATAAAATAAAATATAAAATAACATAAAGTTGTCGGGCTGTTCGAATGAAGCGAAATGTCGTTTGAAAGACGTGGTTCGTTTAAATATCATAAAAAGATAACTATTTTGGCTATGCAATGATCGTTCAAACATGACAAATCGTTGTTCAAATGTCTTGATAGATGATCTTGTACATTCGGCCCAAGTAGATTGAACAATCCCCCCATTAATATATATATATATATATAATGGATCTTAGATGAGTGGTATAGCTTGGGTCACGTCAATATGTTTTACATCTATGACTTGATTCAATTATATTATATGCTTTAATTATGTGATATGTTTCAATTATATAATATACTTAAATCATACGATATATTTACATCTATGATATTCCTAAATTTTATTATATGATATGCTTCTATTATGTGATACTTATTAATTATGATATACTTCAATTTATAAAATAAGATCGATCTATTTTTCTTTATGTGAAATGCAATCTTTTTGGCTTTTGTGTTAATTTTTCTTTTTTCATTGAATTAATTTTATTTGACATGCTACTTGATCTCTAGTGAAATTAATATTTACTTATTATTTTTTTATTAAATTAATTTTCAGATAAATTACATTTACTTTATATTTTTCATTAAATTAATTTTCAAATTAATTATATCTTCTTTATATTAAATTAATTATGTCTTTTTTTTTATTATTATTTTGAAATAAAAATAATGAACAAGTGCTCTACAAATTGAGAATCATGAAAATGTAATATGGATATTTTAAGATAGAAATTACTAAGATAGATAGAAACAAATAATTGAAAGTTAAATAAATTTGTTATTTTGGTCTCGACTCAACTGTTAATTATAACTGATACAAGTTTACTGTTACTGATTAGGCTTATGATTTGGATGGCTGGATATATTTTCAGGAGTTAATGCATTTTTGTGAATATTTTATTTTATTTTTTAATTTTCCATTGATTTTATGATATCTTTATATTTTATACAAGATTATATCTCTCTCTTTTTAGGGAAATTAAATTTTAAACAGTTAAAATTTTCCATTGATAATATTAATATCAGTGGAAAATATTATAAATAGAAAAAATTAGTTCACAAGGTAGACTCCGAAATATGATGAAACCGACCATATACTGATACGGTAGGAATTACGATACAATATTAATGCATGATAGGTTGTAGTTCTAAATTCCATCTCGAAACCGACCCTACGTAATTAGGGAAAAGGATAAATGGACTCCTAACTATTGTTACATGATTATAAAAATCTATTTCATTTTAAAAAAATGATCACAAAGACTATTTGATAATTTCAGTCTTAAAATATATTTTCACAAAATATTTACTTTATAAATGAAATTAATTTATTAACAATAATTCCATAAATTAATTTATAAATACAATGTGAAAAATAATAAAACACCATAATTTTTTAAAATAATTGAATGATAAAATTATCAAAAGGAGGTCTTTATGATATTTTTTAAATGAATGACATTTTTATGATCATTTGAGCAAAAGACCGAGGGTCTGTTTTTCATTTTCCCTAATAATTAAGATATTTTGTAGAGGAAAAAATTAATCAACTACATTCTCCCATCCAAGCAAAAATGTTATAGGCAATCAAGTTCTAAAATTTCCACGAACAAATCTATTGTAATTTTTATGCAATTTGCATTCCAATACCCCACTATATGGGGAAAGAAATAAAAGTTTTAAAATTTCTACAAATAAACACTACATTTACATGAAAACAGATACATTTTGATATATAATTCATGACAACTTATGTGAAAAAATCTTTTTATCACATATTATGATATATTAATGATAGAATTTTTTCTATCAGAAATTTACGATGGACTTGTAATAGAATATTATCTGAAGGTTTGTGATAGAATTATGATAGAATATATTTTATTATGAAAGTTTGTGACAATTTTATGATAGAAATTTTATCAATCACAAAAAATTATGACGGTTTTATTAGATAAATTTGTCTATCACAAATTTTATAATAGATTTATGATAGACAATTTATTTATCACAAAATTTATGACGGACTTATAATAAAATTTTATCTATCACAAAATAAAAAACAAACAAACCTCATGTTCAAATAGAATTCCATTGGACTTCATGTCCTTCTTTAATTATACATTACAAAAACATCAATTAAAATGATTCATTTAGTTATAGCCTAAACAAAAATTGAAATACTTAAAAATTTGACAAATCATTTGTTCCCACTCAAACCAAATTTCTTCCTCTTTTAATAATAAGAAAATTGAATCCCTAAAATATGCACAATACTGCACTTTGTCTCTCATGTTCTCTTCTCTTGCTTGGATACATATATTACTGAGCTCTTTAGAGCTATCAGATTTACTCTCAAGGTAAATCTCTTCTCACCTTATTTCACGCATTTAAGTTAATTAATGGCAATATAGTGGGTTGGCAAAGGTGTCCGTTTAATTTGTTTAACAATGTATGAGCAATTCAATTTTGAAAAATTAGGTTTTCTCAATGATTATGATGAGACCTCGCCAATAACAATGCTGAAATCCATTAGAATTTTTTTAGCAATAGCAGCTTACTATAATTATGAGATTTGACAAATAGATGTCAAAACAACGTTTCTAAATAGATTTCTCGAGGAAAAATTTACATGAAACAGCCAGAAGGTTTTATATCTAAAGGAGATAGTCATAAGTATGCAAGCTGCTAAGATCAATATATGATCTAAAGTAAGCACCTAAAAGTTTGAATCTACGATTTGATGATGCAATCAAAATTTTTCGTTTCATAAAAAATGTAGATGATCCATGTATTTACAAAAAGGTCAGTGGGAGCTCATTCGTATTCATTGATGTTATATGTGGATGACATATTACTATTAGGAAACAATGTTGCTATGATGACATAAGTTAAGGTTTGGTTATCCAATATATTCTTAATGAAAGACTTGAGAGAACAACCTACATTCTTGGTATAAGAATCTTAGAGATAGATCCAAAAGAATGATTGGTTTATCCTAAAGTCTGTAAATAGAATGGTACTCAAGAGATTCAACACGTTGGACTCTAAGAGAGGCTTGTTGCCTTGTAGGTATGGAATTCATCTATCTAGATCGAAAAGTCCCAAGACATCTCAAAAGTGAGCACGCAAGAGTCAAATACCATAAGAATTTGCAATAGGTAGTCTCATGTATGTCATGCTATGCATAAGACCAAACATTGTATTTACTGTTAGTATATGTAATATCCCGGGTTTTTGGGAACAGTACGAGAAAATTTTCGAATTAAAGTGAAAGATTTGGAAAGAGGTGGTATTCGAAAATTAGACTTCATGTGTTGGAAAATAGGTTGGAGTATTTTTAAGTGAAGTTTCATCGCGTTTGAAAACACGTGGTTTCGAGAACCAGTTACGCGATTCATGTTTACATCGTTCTACGCATAAAAGTTTCTTATTTCAGCTATAACACTTTCAAACAAACTCAAATTGAGCTGATTCTTAAACCACCAGAATCATTTTTCCAAGATAAACAACCTTTATATTGAACACTATTCGAAATTTGCATCAGAAAGGTTTCAAAAATATAAATATTCGAGAATATTTCATAGCATGGAACTAATTGTAATTTTTCGAGGATCATAATGTAATTTTCTAAAACTTCTCTACAAATACCCAAAGTTTCTATCATTGCAAAATGGCATAAGTTACACACCTCTCTTACTCGCCCCCCCTAAAAAAATGAAGCTATCATCTCTTCTTGCGCTGGCTACACTCCGGCCACCTCTAGCCGGCGCACCACCACAAAAAGGACCGCCAGCTCACCCCCACCCTCCAACTATCGGCAGACGGCCAATGGATGTCAGAATCCGGAGAAACCAATGTGATTTATATGCATGATTGGGTTATTCAATCCTGGCTCATTGCTTTATTTCAAAACCCAAGCCACTCACTAAAACGAAGCTCTCGGAGAGTACTACAAGATGGCAGTGATGATTTTTTCGATCCATGCTCGATTGCACGCAAAATAAGGGAGGAAGATTCAGATGAATAGTGACTTATAATGAACAGGAGCTCCGATCGAAATTTCTTCGATTCCAGCACTTTTGTAGGATCGTTTTGAGTCCGTATATGGCCTCGAAATCTCAATGTTACTAGGACCTGAAGTGCTCGCGAAGTCAAGTAAGTAACCTATGCGATGAGTTCTCGAATTGTTCATTACGTAATTTTTTTTAAACATATATATATATGTGTGTGTGTGTGTGTGTGTGTGTGTGTGTGTGTGTGTGTGTGTATGTGTATCTGTGTGGGGGGGGGGGAGACGATTGAAAGTTTAGGATAGTTATAGTTGGATTTGAGAAAGAATTTCGAGATCGTGTATAGTTGAGTTAGTCGATCATCACATGCATGGATTTTTCATTATCATTATGATATGAAGTAAGTAGTTTGATGATAATAATGTACGTATGTATGTAATGTATGTATTGTTGTGTCCTGAAGTGGAATGTTCAAGGATAATGCTATGATATGTATTTTGAAAAGATTGATGAGTTAATGGCTACATGTATGTATTGATGCATCTAACTGCATGGACTCATAATGGTATGTGTATGTATGGGTGAATGTATGGATGTATGTAAGGGTATGAACCTGTATCGATATGAATGCATGTATATAAATGAATATAGAAAGGTATAACTATATGAACAAGTATTTGTATATGCATATGATATTAAGATATGAAGACTGATAAAATCTATAGTACTCGAAATTAAAGTAATATGTATATTCGTATGTTTGAAACATGTGTATGTATGTGAATGGTTGAATGATGTTTTAAAGTGTTTGTTATGGATGTGCTTGTGTATGATAAGTCATGTGACGAGTTTGGTATGTCATGATATGTATGCATGAATGTAGGTTTAATTGGTTAATGATTTCGTGGTTTAGTATTCAAGCTGGTTAGGAATTCATTCGGACGAAATTCATCTCATACATATTCTAAAATAGTTAATGAATCTCGTATAAGCATTGTATGGGTAAGCCAACCATATGTATGTATTGTTTGATTATATGATTTATGATGTATTGATTGTTATGTGTGCTTCGTGATTGGTAGTACGGTGATTGTATGTGTGACCATATGTATGTTTGTGTATGATAGAACTCGTTGAATATATGGATAGTGTATGCTTATGTGGAATGAATGAATGAATTTTTTTAAAAACTAAGGTAAGTAATGAGTATTATAAAGCATATTTGTTAAGTTGTATTGGTATGTGTGTATTTGTGTAAACTTTGAAATTGTTTTTGTATATATATAAGAGAGGTGCCATAGTATGTGTAAATATTTATGAGTCCTAAAAGTTAAGCCATTGAGGAAGTTTTGTTGAATTGAAATAGTTTGTTTCAAAAATGGATATTTGAGATAAAAAGTATAGATGTATGATTTCATGTTTCATGTGATTGAAGTGAATTTGATATTAAACCAGAAACTCTATAGTATTCGAGTTTTGCTTTGTATGCTTGGATGTTAACTATTAGATTGGTTTATATGTAAATATGTAAATGTGAAAATTTGGCATGGGTTAAGAATACAGGATAATAGCAAGCTAGTAATTTCGAATTTTTAACAATATAGTAATTCTGATAAAATGCTGATATGTTTGATTTTTTTGTTTGTCATAAATGTTTGCCTTGTTTGTTGTAATACTAACATAGTTACTTACTGAGTTTTTAAAACTCACACCAAACCAGTTTGCTAGTTTTACAGATTGGTTTCCAGATGGGTTAACCACTTCACCATTGGAAGTCATGCTCGAGATACAGATCTCCCAAGTGGCATTCACTCTCGCAAGTGTTCAGGGATAAACTTTAGAAATGTAGGATTTGGTATTAATGTTTTACTTGTCGTGCTAAACACGCTATTTCTAAATATTAAATAAATATTTAGACTTCTTATGATGTTATGGGCAGAGCCCTTGAGTGTTGATAAGTGATATGGGCACGAATACCTTAGGTAATGTTTTAGATGTGTTGGAGTAGACCTGGGGTCCATTTTGATATATGATTTTTATTTCAGGATCGCTTTGATGATAGACTGAGATCCAGATTGTCCGGTATTAGATACATCATGTTGGATTTTCATAAATTTAGAGACTTATGGAGATGGGTCAATCCTGTCTTCTGCAGGTAGCATCCTGCTTCTGACGGGGTGTTACGGTATAACAAGCATATTTTAGTCCGACCCATAAGAAAATCACTTGATAACAGTCAAGGCAATCCTAAAGTATTTAAGAATGACTAAGGATATGATATTGACTTACGAATCAACAAAACTAAAAATAAAAAGGTTTATGGACTCAGACTTTCAAACAGACAGTAATGATTATTAGTCAACCTTTGAATTCATTTTCTTATGCAATAGAAGAGCAGTTAGTTGAAAAAGTGCCAAGTAATCCACTAATACGGACTCCACAACTGATGCTGAATACATAGCGGCTTTGGAAGAAGTAGAGGAAGCGATTTGGGTGAAGAAGTTCATTATAGAACTAGGTGTGGTTCCGATCATTGATGTGCATTTCATTTGAAATGTGACAACAATTGGGCTATAGCACAAGCTAAGGAACCTAGGTCGTACTAGAAGTCCAAGCACATTCAAAGAAAATATCGCATATTCAGGGAACATATTGGAGATGGAAAATTATCGTTCAGAAAACACCTTCGACTGATAATGTATCTGATCCACTCATAAAGCCAATGAGCCAAGAACAAATGGAATGTCATCTTGAGAAGATAAATATTGAGTATTGACCGGCATAATCACACGCGTATAACGCAAGCGCACATATCGTTCAAGTAGTATAAAAAGTATCGATCCCACGAGGACATAAAACCTTTTGTTATCAATTTATGGAGTTAAATGTTTACAAGTATCTAATAGATTGATTGTTTGATTGAGTGGTGACTTTAAAACTTAAAACAAGTAAATAAAATTGCTTGAAAGTAGATTGAAGAAAATTTAAATTTATAAAACTATCCAGGATTGTGAATCATTCCAATATCTTTTTAAAAGATGAAGTGATTATTTTACGTTTGTGTAATATATTGGTGTTATTAACCTGGAACACGAAATTATGTAAAAGCCTCTTCCGATAGTCAATTACAAATACCCAGTTTAACCCAATTAATCATATTCCTATGTTAATTAAGTTATCTGAATTCATTAAGTTCAAGTTCCAATTATGGTTACCCCCGCCCGACAGGTATATTCCTATCTTGTAAGGAAATCTATTAAAGGGTTATCTATCCTCAAGGAAGATCGTGGGCTATTGAGTCTAGGGTCTTAAACCTAAAATCCATTTTTCAAGTTCATTTTAAGTTTACCTAATCAATTTTATTAATGGCCAGTTAATAAAAAGTATTAAGATTAAGACTCAATAAATAAACATTTATATTACCCAAACTGTAATTTAACCCCTTATAAACCGGTGATATTGGATTTCATCACAACCCCAGATAACTGGCTTAGTTACGACACATATTTACGGGTAGTAAAAATTTAAATAAAATAAAAGACATAAAGTGAATTGCTGAAAAATTAAATACTGAAAAGTAAATTGCTGAAAAGTAAATTGCTAAAAGTAAGTACAATAAAAGAAAATGCTGGGGGTTAGAGGATCAACTTTTATTACTACTATTTTAGATATCTCTCTTAATATAATATATTAACTTTGCATGATAATTACCAACCACCCATATAGGCGGTATCCTGATTAAGTCAAATTAATAATTAATTACCAACCGACCAACCAGGCGGTATCCATATTTAGTCAGGTTAAAACCAATTTATAATTGATTACCAATCGGCCAATATAGCGGTATCCTCATTAAGTCAGGTTTTAAATAGTTTATATATTATAATTAGGGAGATTAATCTAAATAGTAATAATAAAAGCTTTACCTTTCACCCCAACAAAGGAGAATTACCTCCTCATTGCTTGAAAAATAAAAACTGCAAAAGTAAAGAAAGAAAAGTTTGTGCGTAAAAGTAAATTGGCGGAAAGTAAAAATTGAAAAATAAAGAAAAGAAAGTGCGAAAGCGGAAATTAATTACTGAAAGCTGTAAATAAATAAACAAGATACAATCTTCTTATTTATTCATTAGGAATTTCAAAGAAGAAAATATGAATTTTACAAATGAAATAGCTTGGTATTTATAGGCAAAATTTTACCTCCATCAAATCATCCATCAAATTCTCCACCAAATCCATTATTAATTTCTTCACTAATTACTCCACCAAATCCATTATTAATTGCTCCACTAATTGCTTATCATGTTTGGTGGTGATTTGATAATTTTTATTATTTATTTATTAATTTATATTTTGCTTTGAAAATGATTGAAAATGACTTTAATAATTACACACCACACACTTCTGGATGGTTCTTCAATTTCGGCCATGAAATATTCAGAATTCGAAAATATTTTGTCTTTCAAAATTGTAGATATTTGAGTCTTCTTTAATCTGGTACTTGAATCAGCTGAATCCGATATCGGAGTAAAACGTTATGCTCAAAATACGACAGATGTGCAAAACTGGAATTTCCAAAACTGCACTTTGTCAAAAACGCCCTTTCAAATTTCCAATCTCCAAAATTAAAATATCAAGTCTAATAATTGCCCTTATTTAACCCAAATTTCGTCCTAAATGATTTCATTGAGACCCAATATTATTTTATCTACAAAATAAACTAAAACATATCAAAACGTTCATCAATCCCGAGAAACTAAACAAAATATTAAGTAAAATGGGCAGTAAATATTGATATATTTTCCGCTCATTAAGTATCATAACAATTGGCTTTAGTGCAAGTGGGAGTTCATTAGAGTGTATGTCCTAAAACCTGTTGTGGATGTTATTATTTAAGACATAATATTTTTTAATTAATTTATTATTTATTAATAAAAGATATCTGTTTTCTACATTACATTCATATTTTATATGCATGTCCAAGATATTATATCATATGAATATCGTTAATCCAAAATACGTTTGTGATTATGAGCGTCAAAGATATTTATACGAATAAGTCTCAAATTAAGTTCTTGGTAAAATATGATTATCATACAAGACAATAATATATCACTCGACCAATATTATTATGTGTTGCCTAGATTGATATTTGATGTTAATGGAATGAATGATGAGTCTCATATCATAAGGACACAAATAATAGATATTTTCATTAGTATAATGAAATATCGAACATGACCATAGAAGCATAAGATCACGTGCTAATATTATATAAAATTATTGATCACATGCTTTGGTTTCATGCAAGTGGAAACTCGCTCATTTTAAAAATCAATCCTAATTGAGACTCTGACAGACGAAACAGTGCTAGAGTGGTTGAGTCATAGGCTGTCACGTTGCTAGAACATGTAGCAGTGGATAAAAGGTTGAAATGATAGATTTATACTGTCAGAGAGTGGTTGAGTCAGAGATTAGAGCTACTGTTTGTAGAGTGGTTAGGGAAAAAAGCATCGGCGATGATGACAGGGTGACATGAGCTCACACCATACGTTGGTGGAATAGTGAGTTTTAAAGCTTATATAAAAGGGTTAAACCCACGAATTTAAGAGTTAGCAATTTTGATATTTCATCATTTGAAAGGAGAGATATAAAAGTTTAGTGATAGAGAGAGTCTGTCAGTTTGATCCGAGCAAGTAATAAAATTCTCCATTTTTACTCCCGTAGACATAGGTTGGAGTCACTATCCGTCGAATCACGTTAATCTCTTATATTCTTTGTGATTTTATATTTACTTGCTAAGTTTTCTTTGGTTCATAATTAACCAAATAAATTTACGGCTCAATGGATGTTTGTTCGAGTGGTTGAATTCACAAATCACCCTCATAATAGAAAAAACCGTTAATGGGAAGGCATGAAGAAGGCTCCATTGGAGCCAAATGGGAAGGACCTTACAGAATTACCGAGGTCATCAGGTCGGATGCCTATCATTTAAAATAGTTGGATGACACCTGACTCAAGAAGCTGTGGAATGCAGAAATATTACAGAGATATTTTCAGTAGAGCCTCTCTTAGAGTGACCCTCAAACAGTTGTAAGAAGGACATCAAAACCCAGAAACATAAATAAGGCTTTTCCATTTTAAATAAGAACTTGTTCACCTATGCTTGTATCTAAGCTTGTTTGTTATTTGGATGGGAAAACTTGTTTATTATTCTTGTGAAATACTCGTGACCGGGATGCATCAATGAGTATAAGACATATGGGAAAAACATGAACCCCCGTGCCATCCAAATCCCTGGTATTATTACCAAACCCCCGGGCTGAGGTGTTAGTACCAAATAACTTGTACCGTTGAGGGATATAGCATGAAGGCCTACGTGGATTTTGGTGCCTCAGGGTAACTATAACACGTTTGATGGGAGGGCCAGCGTGGCTTTTAACACCTCCAAGTAACTGTAGCATGCATGGATTGAAGACACCCGAGGTACCACTGTACCTTCAGGTTCGCATCATGTGGGGATGAATAATTCCCTCATGACGTTTGCCGCCCAGTGTTAGAGGTGCATAGCACGAGGAAGGTCCACGAGCCTTTATGGCATTTGCAATCTCAGGTGTGCCTATCACAGGGAAGGAAAAAGTCCTTGTGCCGTTGGCCATCCCATTTCAGATCCGTATGAGCATAGCACGAGGAAGACTAGAGGACTATGTGATGTTTTTAGACTCATGGCCTTCCTAACATGGGAAAAAGTTTCAAGGCGTTGGTCGCCCCCTCGATCCATAGCTCGGCTCACCGAGACATTGATCTGTAAGGTTCAAAATTATTATTTTTAGTAACATGGGGCAGGATGCTACTTCAGTTCCCTCGATGTTTTTGGGTCGGTGCGGAGTGTGTGATACGTTATTTTTGTTTTGCTGGACGACTCAATGTGGGACGCCATTATCAGTGTCTATAGAAATGGCCGGAGGTCGAATATCTTCCCTCCCGACCACTATTGGTAAATGTAATATCCTGAATTATTTTAACGTATTTATGTGAATTTTAAATTTTATTTTTGCTTGTGTGACCTTAATTTTATTTTTGCTTGTGTGACCTCGTTTAAACGCGAGATTTATTTTTTTTTAGTAAAATGGAAATTTTCCAAGAAATTAGTAATGAGATACGAATAATTAAAAATGAGGGGTGAAATCATAAATTATCAAACTAATAGAATAATGAATAAACTATAAGTTATATTAAAAATTAAGTTTAAGGGCTAATTTGAAATTTAATAGATTTTAGTAGAAAAATCTAGATTTTTCATTTCATATTATAACACACACGCGCAGAGAAAAGAATGAACAGAGCAGAGATAATTAGAGAAAAGAAAGAAAGAAGAATCGAGAGGGGAAAAAGAAAAAAAACAGTTAAATTGGTGCACTAAACAAAGACCCCAGATCACCAAAGTGGGTGCAGCAGAGAAGGCAATGGAGTTCTTTGACCTAAGCTTCAGTTATTGCTATGCGTGATGGGGAAGGCTGAGGAGGAGCAGAATCTCGCTGCTAGTGTTGCCTATGAGGCGGACGTACAAGTGAATATAGAGCCTAGATTTTCTGGATTTGGTTGTGGTTGGATTCATAAGCTCGTCGGGTTTAAGTGTTGCTTGTTAGTTGTTACTCTTGCTATCTCTTTCTGTCTTTCTCTCCGCTTTGTTTTGGTTGCCACCATTTGCAGATCACAACCGTCTAGATCTTGATTCCAAGTTTAAAGGTCAGAGGATTGCTTTTCTAGTCTTCTTATTATTATTATTATTATTATTATTATTATTATTATTATATTATTGTTGTTGTTGTTGTTGTTATTAGATAATGAAAGAAAGTCTTGAATTCACTCTATGGTAAAGGCCTATATATATAGCTACATAGAAAACCAAAATAGAAAATGAATCCTATCGCTATGAACAATAATAATGAATATAGGAAATCTTCATCTAATAGGGAAATATAATAAAATTATTAATCCTAAAGATAATAGGAATTCTATCTTGTAGCTAGATTGATTCCATAATAATATTCCTTAACATAATAAAATCATGAATCCTAAAGATAATATGAATTCTATTTTGGAAATTGATTCCATAATATAGATTTCCATAATAATATTCATTAACATTTCTTAACACCCCCCTCAAACTCAAGCTGGTGACGAAGGAACAAGCTTGAGGTTGTATCTTGAAATCGGAGAGCGGAGACATGAAATTGAAAATCTTGAAATTTAGAGTCCGGAAACCTTGAGGTAACTGATGAGCTTTAACCTATGAAGCCTGAAGGGGGAGCCGAAGCCCAAGAAAATACCGAAGCCGAAAAGGGAGCCGAAGCCCAAGAGAATGCCGAAGCCGAAAAGGGAGTGAAATCTCGAAAGAGAGCCGAACCCAGAGAGGGAGCGAAATCCCGAAAGAGAGCCGAAGCCCGAGAGTGCCGAAGCAGAGAGGGAGTGAAATCCCGAAAGAGAGCCGAAGCCCGAGAGGGAGCGAAATCCCGAAAAGAGAGTTGAAAACACGAAAGGGAAAAATCCAGAAATAAGAGTGACGAATGTTTTCCAAAATCGGGAAGAAAATTGGTAATGGTAAAAGCAATGTGGTAATTGGCAATGGGGGGCGCGTGAGGATCACGCAATTATGGTAGCTGTGATCCCGCACGCGCCGATGAGAATCAGAGAGAGTGAAACTAGAAAAAGGAAAACCTAGTGTCTGATATCATGTTAGATAATGAAAGAAAATCTTGAATTCACTCTATATGAATTTACAATGGTAAAGGCCTATATATAAAGGCTACATAGAAAACCAAAATAGAAAATGAATCATATCGCTATGAACAATAATAATGAATATAGGAAATCTTAATCTAATAGGGAAATATAATAAAATCATGAATCCTAAAGATAATAAGAATTCTATTTTGGAGATTGATTCCATAATATAGATTTCCAGAATAATATTCCTTAACATAATAAAATCATGAATCCTAAAGATAATAGGAATTCTATTTTGGAAATTGATTCCATAATATAGATTTCCATAATAATATTCCTTAACATTCCTTAACAATTATTATTATTATTATTATTGATGGGTTGTTTTTGCTTTTCTGTTTCTGTTTTTTTTAATATATATATATTAAAAAAAAATTGGTAATCAGTTACTCATATTATTCAATTACTGAGGAAATGTGGGCGGAGGAATGGTGTTTATTTGGTGATTTTGAGGTATACACTTGGTTTTAAAAAAAAATTGGAATTAAACTGTTTGTGAATTTTGTTGTCGGTGGGTACAGTGCCGTAGGAAATGATGTCTGTGATTTTCTGAATTTTTCAATTTTGGAGTGACGTGGGCAGGCTTGGATGATATGGTTCTACATTTTGGGAATTCAATTTTAATGTTAAATAACAATAGTCTAGGTTGGATTATTTATCTTGTTATTTTTATCTAATGGTTTTTAGAGATATTTTTATGAAAACCATTAAGTCATTCAATTGCATTAAAAGGTTTTGTGACCCATTTTAATTCAGGAAATTTAAGTAACTATAGCTGGATATATAGATTGGAAGATAAAGATGTAAAATTTTTTTAGATAGCTGAGTTGGAATTCTTTTGGAAACTAGAAAGACCATGGTATGGATCAGATTTTGCTGAAATGTATCTCTTCATTTTGTTTGTCCAGTGCATTTTGTAAAAATTTAGCTCAGCAAATTATGTCTTTAATGGTTCTTTGTTGATTTTGTCCGGAGTGAATATAGGTTTTGATGTTTATGACGTATGAGGTTTATATAGGAATGTGAATAAGTAATGTGAAGTCAAGATATCTCGAGATATAAAAAAAAAAAAATCTATGATGTTGATAGTCTGAATCGTGAAATATTTTGAAATATATTTTGATAACTTGGTATTTGATTTTTGATTTTCAAAGATTTGATTTTGTTTATAAAAGATTAAGAAAGTGTTTCCGCCACGGGGTATGATGTTTTAAGTTTTTGACCCTCCGTGGTGATCGTTTATGTTTCGTTCCGGGTTGGCCGTCGGGGCGCTCGTTATGGGTCCAGACCATCGGAAAATGGCTGGCCCACTACCCTGTCGACATGGTCCGTACACTGTCAGGTCTGTGTGATTGGATATATATGTATATAAGCTTTGATATCGACGTCGCTTACAATAGGACATAGAATGACATGATATAAGTGATTGGTTGTTTAGAATTGATGATTGACTTTTTCTTTACGTGGACGATTATGTGATGTGTGTTTACATAAAGAAAGAACATTTTATTTATATCGATTTGATGATATTTCACTAAAATAAAAGAAAGATAGTTATAATAATTGCCCAAGCTTGACTAGCCAAAAAGTATATAGTGTTTTGAGTTTTGCAGGTTGGTGACCAGATCGGTCAACCGCGGGTGTTGGAGTTTGAGGAGCCGGATAGCAGCGTTGCAGTCAGCCAGTCACCAGGTCTTGGGTGTATAAGAGTCAAGACGTTTATAGCTGTAGATGTAAAGAGTTTAAGTTTGTATAAGTTTAATTGTAAAAGTTTTTGGTTCATACGCATTTTCGGGCATGCAGCCCCAATTATATAATGAATTGAGTTCATTATTTCTACATTTATCATTTAGTTGGGCCCTATAGAATGCATTACATTGTATTATTATGAGTCTTGCATGAGAGTAGTTAGAGGCTTATGGTGATGGGACAGCCTATCGCCTGCCGGTAGCATCCCGCCTCTGGCGGGGTGTTACAAAGACTGTCGGTATGAGGTTAGAATTTCTCCCTCATGGCTTTGTATTGAGTGGCACAATAAGGGAACATTCCCTTGTGGCCAAGTGATTATAACAGCTTGGGATCAGGTACGTCTCACCGAGACATTATTATGTTCGTCGACATGGGATTGAAGTTTCTACCTCATGGCTGATTAATAATTAGATTAATAATTTGAAATATAAAATTAAATTTGGATTTAAATATTTAAATAATATTTGATGTTTATATTAAATCAATTAAAAATAATTTTGATTAATTGTTAATTAAAATTAAGTGAGATAAAATTAATTAATAGTTAATTAATTATTGGACCAAAATAATATTTAATTTATTGGCCTTAATTTAGTAGGCTAATACCATAATTAGTTAAATCATAATTTAGATTAAATAAGGAAGTCTTATTTAGTTAAGTTTCCTAAATTCAGTTTGAGATTTGATTTGGAAAGGTCTTGGATTGTCCTTCTTGTATTGGGATACTAATAAGACAATTCATATGCTATATAAACAAGGGATTTTCGGCTAAGAGGAGTAAATTTCCTCCCTTGGCCGAAATCCTCCTCTCCCTTTCTCCGCTAGTATTGTTCCAAGTTGTTCTAAGATTATGTTAAGGAATATGGAATCAATATCCAAAATAGATTTTCTAGTACCATTAGGATTCATGGTTTTATTATATTTCCCTATTAGATGAAGATTTCTTATATTCATTATTATTGTTTATTATTATAGGATTATGATTCCTTTTCTATTTTGGTTTTCTATGTAGCCTATATATACAGGCCTTTACCATTGTAAATTCATACAGAGTGAATTCAAGACTTTCTTTCATTATCTAACATGGTATCAGAGCTCAGGTTCTCCTTTTTCTAGTTTCACTCTCTCTGCTTTCATCGGCGCGTGGGGATCGCGGCCACCATCGGCACGTGAACCTCACCCGCCACTCATTCACAAGTGTGCTATGGGCCTGCTCCTTTCATTTAAGATTTTGCTTCCGCTCTCTGTTGGGATTTCACTCCCTTTTTCGGCTTCGGCTTCGGCTTTATTTCGGGATTTCGCTCCCTCTCGGGCTTCGGCTCTCTGTCGGGCTTCGGCTCTCTTTCGGCTTCGGCTTTATTTCGGGATTTCGTTCCCTCTTGGGCTTCGGCTCTCTTTCGGGATTTCCCACCCTTTTTCGGCTTCGGCTTTATTTCGGGATTTCGCTCCCTCTCGGGCTTCGACTCTCTGTCGGGCTTCGGCTCTCTTTCGGCTTCGGCTTTATTTCGGGATTTCGTTCCCTCTTGGGCTTCGGCTCTCTTTCGGGATTTCGCTCACTTTTTCGGCTTCGGCTTTATTTTGGGATTTCGCTCCCTCTTGGGCTTCGGCTCTCTTTCGGGATTTCGCTCACTTTTTTTTTCGGCTTCGGCTTTATTTCGGGATTTCACTCCCTCTCTGGCTTCGGCACTCTCGAGCTTCGGCTCTTTTTCGGGATTTCGCTCCCTTTCCAGCTTCGACATCCTCATGGGCTTCGGCTCCCCCTTCGGGCTTCGTAGGTTAAAGCTCTCCGGCTTCGAAATCCTTTTGGGCTTCGGTTCCCCCCTTCGGGCTTCATAGGTTAAAGCTCATCATTTATATCAAGGTTTCCAGCCTCTAAGTTTCCAGATTTCCAGTTTCAGAACTCCACTCTCCGATTTCAAAGATGCAACCTCAAGCTTGTTCATTCGTCACCAGCTTGAGTTTGAGAGGGGGGGTGTTAAGGAATATGGAATCAATATCCAAAATAGATTTCCTAATACCATTAGGATTCATGGTTTTATTATATTTCACTATTATATGAAGATTTCTTATATTCATTATTATTGTTTATTATTATAAGATTATGATTCATTTTCTATTTTGGTTTTCTATATAACCTATATATACAGGCCTTTACCATTGTAAATTCATACAGAGTGAATTCAAGACTTTTTTTCATTATCTAACAGATTAATTTCAAGAAAATTTGTTTCTTGCATCTTCAATTTAGACTTCAACCATTTAATAAAGAAAAAAAATTTGCTCTCAAAGTGGGATCAATTTATTCGTAAAAGAGATCTAATATGTCAACTAGAGGTACAACACTTTGTGCATTATAACGAGAGAAAATTCAAGAAAGACTGGAGAAAAGAAAAATACATTCATGTATATTTTCTTATTTTTGAATTTATTTATATTGATGAAAAAATTATTTGCATACATATTTAAATTAATAATGATTAATTTTATTGGCATAGTGTGTTTACATCAAGAAAACATAAACACGATCTTTAAAATAATTTTGAAATAAAATTTTAAATTTCAGTCACATAAAAACTTCCCTACTAACCCAAAATCTTACATATTCTCCAATCTCCAATACCACCGGAAATGAATAGATCAAAGTTTTAAAATTTCCACAAAGAAATCTGTCGTAATGTGTGAAAATTCTAAGCAAATTGTTTTCGAATACAACTGTATATGAAAAGAAATCAAAATTCTAAAATTTCCACAAAGAAACTTATTGCAATGGGTACAATTTCTATGCAATTCGCTTTCCAAACACCCCACTGAACAGGGAAAGAAATCCAAGTTCTAAAATTTCCACAAAGAAATTTATCGCAATGTGTGAATTTTTTCAAACATTGACGTATAAAATAAGGTAACTTCTACTTTTTCCAAATTGGACTCCAGAAATTGAATTGGGTGAGTGTGACAATGGCGATGTGGACACAATTACGTTGATTTGGGACTAGTGGTGAATATAGCTGAGTGTTTTATTTTAATAATTAAAATAATGAATTAGTTTACGAAATACTCCAATTACGATACATATTTACAGTCTTTTAATAATGAATTAGTTTATGAATTATACTGTAAAAATGCATTCCATAATACAATTATAGATTGTTTCCTCTCTATATATATAAAAGTTTGAAAATGTCAAGTTTAATGTTGTTTTTGATAATAGTGCAGATGATGATCTCGCTAATCGTGGTTGCATTTTATATATTTCACTTATTAAATATATATATATATATATATATATATATATATATATATGTTGACGGCTGATTTTGGTCTTAGGGGCAATATGGGAATATCACTCCCGAGACTAATCCACCCTCAATAGTGAATTTGTTTGGTTATGGGGGACCAAAAGCAAATTTAGCAAAAGACAGATAAATGCACTAATCAACAAGGAGATTTAACGTGGTTCGGTGGATCTTGGTCCGACCTACGTCCACGGGCACAAAAAGGATGATATTTTTATTACTCAAACACGCTTCTCAGCTCTCTCTTTTGTTTACAAGTCAGAGCTTGATGATTCTGATCACTAATTTTATGATGCCTTTTTCTTGTTTTTCTACACTCACTCTACCCTCCTATTTATAATGGTGAAGAAATCAGATTCCTATTTGTACAAGAATTCCCAATTGGAGATGGTCTCCTTTTCCTATCAGGATTCCTAGTCAAAACTATTCCCTTTTCCCATAAGGATTCCTAATCAAAACTACATTTACTTCCTTTATCCTATTAGGATATTAACTTATTACTTTACCCCATTAAAGTAGGACAACTTATCCCTTTTCCGCAAGAATATGATGCTTTATCTTCCTGAGCACGCCTCGTCATGTGCTCGGTCTTCATGAGGTCGGTCATGATAGCCATTTGAACTGAGAATGTTGTTGTCGATCTGATAATGCCCGGTCATCCGATCTCAAGTGGTCGGTCACCTATCATCAAATGCTCGGTCTCTTACTGTATATTGGCCGGGTCGGCTTTAATGATCTCGCCCAAGAAGGTAATTACCCTTTTTACCCCTGCTGTACTCCTTAAATAACATAGGTCCTGAAAACACCATCAACATCTGTCCCCTAGTTCTCGGTAACAACGAGTTTGTGAGTTGATGTCGGGAACTATAAAAAAAAGATGGTGTGCTGATCGCCTAGCTGGTGGTCGTTCCAGAAATCACAGAGAAATTGTCTTCTCCATCAACTAAGTCTTCTGTTTCTATCTTCATATCCTCGGTTATTGGAGATGCTGACCCTATTCAGAATGATTCTCCACCTCAAAGCAAATTGCTTACTTGGGTCGTTCCATTAGGAGATGAAGTTCCTCTTGTTGTCCAAACTAAAAATAACTCCTCTATTGTAATATCTGTACCAGAGATTTAGAGGTCCTGACCCCTGACTGATCCAATCTCGATTGTGAGGAGAAAATTTTTCCTCTGAGCTAACGATGATGTGCTCGGTGGCATGTGATCGTGTCTCGAGCTGTGAGAGATGCTCGGACCTGGGGGAATGTTACGTCCCCAGTCCGAAGGACTGACTCGGTGGGACGCAACCCGACCCCGAGCTGAGAACGACACTTGGACCTGAGGGAATGTTACGTCCCCAGTCCGAAGGGCTGACTCGGTGGGACGTACCCCGAACCCGAGCTGAGAAAGGCACTTGGACCTGGGGGAATGTTACGTCCCCAGTCCGAAGGGCTGACTCGGTGGGACGTACCCCGACCCCGAGCTGAGAAAGGCACTTGGACCTGGAGGAATGTTACGTCTCCAGTCCAAAGGGCTGACTCGGTGGGACGTACCCCGACCCCGAGCTGAGAAAGGCACTTGGACCTGGAGGAATGTTACGTCTCCAGTCCGAAGGGCTGATTCGGTGGGACGTAACCCGACCCCGAATGAAGAGAGGCAAAGTGGTCTCGGCGGAATGAAATCCATCCCCGAGCCGATTAATCAAGTGGCCTCGGCGGAACGAATCCAGCCCCGAGCCGATTAATCAAGTGGCCTCGGCGGAACGAATCCAGCCCCGAGCCGATTAATCAAGTGGGACTTATTCAGAAGGGAAGTGAATCAACCTTTTGAAACCCTACCGAATCTGGCAAGGGCGTCCTCTTACCAGACCAGTAAAAAACAAAAACAAATCTCTGGAAAATAAAATTAAAAGGCGGGGGCGACTTATCGCTTATCCCAAAACAAAAACGTTTCGCAAGTATAAACAACAACTTGGATGCCTCAAAACAGCGTCCTGTCCGAGGCCTCCAAAACACAATTCTGAATCTTTCAATTCAGTGTCCCGGCGAACCAGGATTTGGATCAGAGAGCGTTTAAATGGTAAGGGCACATCCTCTACACGTCGGTTCACTGGGGAGCCTGTGTATTGTATGAGGGCTCCTCCTTACCACGCTGGAGCAGGCACACGCCACAGGGGCACAACGCATCCCCGTGCTGTGTCTCTCGCGGATCCGGATGATGAATGGATCAAAGAGTGTCCGGGATACTAAGGGCACATTCTTCCTTAGGTCCGGCATCACTGGAGCTAGCAATCGTCACGGGGGCATCATTATCCCTCTTGCTATGCTTTCCCACGGATCCATTACATCGGGTACGTGAGGATCAAAGAGTGCTCGACACATTAAGGGCATATTCCTCCTTATGTTCGGTAACACTGGAGTAGGCAATCGCCACAGGGGTATCATCCATCCCCGTGCTATGCTTCTCACGGATCCTATGCATCGAGTATGTCCCTGAATATTTTCGAGGACCTCGAGCTAAGAGAGATACTTGGTTCTAGGGGAATATCCCATCCCCAGACCAATGAGCATGACTCGGTGGGACGTAACCCGACCCCGAGCTAAAAGAAAGACTTGGCTCTGGGGGAATGTTACATCCCCAGTCCAAAGAAGCTGACTCGGTGGGACGTAACCCGACCCCGAGCTGAATAAACAAGCGGCCTCGGCGGAATGAAATCCAGCCCCGAGCTGAAAAGAGACATCGGTCTCGGCGGTACAAGAGCAGACCCGAGCCGGAAAGAAACATCGGTCTCAGCGGTACAAGAGCAGACCCGAGCCGGAAAATATATATCAACAAAACGGACTCGGCGGTACGAGAGCAGTCCCGAGCTGGAAGAGGCATCGGTCTCGGCGGTACAAGAGCAGACCCGAGCCGTAAAATATATATCAATAAAACGGACTCGGCGGTACAAAAGCAGACCTTTTTGGGATTTGTTGCCTTTCTTGCAACTCTACAAGAGTCGATACAAGCAAGGCTCTTCTTAATACATCCTCTCTGCATCTCAGCATTCCACGCATTCGACCGGATGACTTCCGCTATCAACTTGGTCGACCTAAAAACCGAATGGTCTATGTACACACTGAGATAGCCTTCTTTCACCAAGTATTCCACCTGCTCTTGCAGGTCTCTGCACCCATTCGTGGCATGTCCCCTTACGTTGTGGTCCTTTCTCTGATGGTGTTCCCTCTTCGGGATATTTTCTCCTCGTTTTCTAATAGAACGAATTTGCTGGCCACCTCTAGGGCGGTTGCGTAGTCCGGGGTGTCCTGGATCCTTAGGTGGGTCCATAGCCTCCCGACTTTCAAGGCTCCCTTCAAGCTTTCCAGGGCCTCGGGGGATTCATACCCTCCGACTTCGAGTACCATATTATGGTATCTTTCAATAAATATCTTCAAAGGTTCATCGTCTCCTTGTTTCATAAGCCTTAGTTCTCCAATTGTCTTTCTGGGGACACAAGCCCCCTTGAAGTGTCGTATGAATGACTTTCTGAGTTGTGTGAAGCTGCTGATGCTTCTTGGGGCTAGGCTTCTATACCATAGGATGGCCGGTCCGGCTAGAGTTAAGGGGAACACTTTGCAAATGGCGTCCCATGTTACCCCTTGTACCTCCATTAGTAGGACGAAGCCTTCGATGTGGGTTTTGGGATCGGTATGGCCTTTGTATGGCGCCATATTTGGTATGCTGAATATTTTTGGGAATTTCTCTGACTTTATTTCTTCTGTGAGAGGGGACTCATCTTTGCCGTCCTGGGCATCCCCTCTGTCTGTATTGGGGCATACTCCCCATTTGGCCAGCTCCTGCCGTAACCAAGATTTCATGCTGCTATCCTTGGTTCCATGCCGCCTCCTGCGGTCTCCTTTCTTTCTGTTATCCTGGGGGTGGTGCTTCTCGTGGTCGGTATCTTCTCGTACTCTTCGTCATATTCTTTCTCTCTTTGCCGGGTGTTGCGAGGGCCATCATAGGAGGGGTCTGGTGACGATTGGTCATCATCTTCCTCCCATGTGTCCTCGGTCTGGGAATCTTTCTGCACCACCACAGATCTTACCCTGTAGGGACCCCTCCTCCGGGGTCTGTCGTCCTCACTTGTATCGGCAATTCTTTTTCCCTCTGTTGTTTCGTTCCTTCGTCGCTAGTCCCGGCCTCGAATTTTCCGTTGTGGACTCCTTCTACCTTTTCTAACCGGTCTACTATGGTTTTTAGCAGAATTTGGTTTTCCTCCCTTTCCTTCCTCAGGTTCTCCTCGATCTTCTCCATCCAATTCGCAGCCGAGCTCCCTGACGATTGGTGGTTTCCGCCTTCCGCCATTGTCTTACTACGCGAGTTGCTTTTTGTTGAGTCCCCACAGACGGCGCCAACTGTTGACGGCTGATTTTGGTCTTAGGGGCAATATGGGAATATCACTCCCGAGACTAATCCTCCCTCAATAGTGAATTTGTTTGGTTATGGGGGACCAAAAGCAAATTTAGCAAAAGACAGATAAATGCACCAATCAACAAGGAGATTTAACGTGGTTTGGTGGATCTTGGTCCGACCTACGTCCACGGGCACAAAAAGGATGATATTTTTATTACTCAAACACGCTTCTCAGCTCTCTCTTTTGTTTACAAGTCAGAGCTTGATGATTCTGATCACTAATTTTATGATGCCTTTTTCTTGTTTTTCTACACTCACTCTACCCTCCTATTTATAATGGTGAAGAAATCAGATTCCTATTTGTACAAGAATTCCCAATTGGAGATGGTCTCCTTTTCCTATCAGGATTCCTAGTCAAAACTATTCCCTTTTCCCATAAGGATTCCTAATCAAAACTACATTTACTTCCTTTATCCTATTAGGATATTAACTTATTACTTTACCCCATTAAAGTAGGACAACTTATCCCTTTTCCGCAAGAATATGATGCTTTATCTTCCTGAGCACGCCTCGTCATGTGCTCGGTCTTCATGAGGTCGGTCATGATAGCCATTTGAACTGAGAATGTTGTTGTCGATCTGATAATGTCCGGTCATCCGATCTCAAGTGGTCGGTCACCTATCATCAAATGCTCGGTCTCTTACTGTATAGTGGCCGGGTCGGCTTTAATGATCTCGCCCAAGAAGGTAATTACCCTTTTTACCCCTGTTGTACTCCTTAAATAACATAGGTCCTGAAAACACCATCAACAATATATATATATATATATATATATATCACTTGGTGGCAGAATTCTCATTTGGCTATTCGGAATTTTATATCTTATGATGGCATTATGGTAATAGATTTCCTCTTTATTTTTTCAAATAGTGGAGTTTTAACTGTTTTGCCTTTTCGAATGCATAAGGTAAAAAATATTATTTTTTTATCATATTTTTATGTTTCCAAGTTTTTTTTTCTTTTTCCTGTGAGTTATCGTACTGTTAATGCCTTTATATTTTTTATTGATTAAAATTTCAATGAGACTATTAACTTTTGTAGTAGATTTTGTATTCTTTTTTACTATATGATGTACTGAACTCTTTTTATTTATTTAATAAAACACAATTTAATAAAAGAGTCTGTTTGACATATGATTTGGTGCCAATCTAATTGAGTTGTGAAGTTTTATTTTAATACTTAGTCTTATATAAAAATGAATAAATAAGTAAAAAATCCATTTTTCAAACCCGTATTCGTTTTAAAGCAAATCAAATCTAAGGAATAAATGATTCCTAACTCAAATTGCCACCCCTAGTGATTCCTCGAGGATTATTACATTCATACATGAAACTGAGAATTTACTGCCCCTTTAGCATAATATTTTATAAGTATCTCGAGTATTGTGTTGATATGTTTTTTGGTCCTTTTGCAGATTAAAATAATATCGGGACTCAATTGGATCAAATTAGGACGAAACTGATGAAATGTGGAATAAATAAGGGCAAAATTAGAAATACAGCGCTCATCGGAACACTAAACTTGCGCGTCTCGACGCAACTGAAGCAGAACACTTGTGCGTCACGACGCTGACTTTCCAGAGAGATGCCAACTCACATCACTTGCGCGTCGCGACCCGCCCACGCGTTTTGACCTGTGCAGGAAGTGTGTTCAAGAAGGTAAGTAATAAATCCTCATGGTATCAATATATTTTATACTACTTGAGCGATACGTGCGCTTGCGTAACCTGTGATAATCGCGATCACATGTCAATTAGAAAAGAAAAATAATAATTGTTGACGGTTGATTTTGGTCTCAGGGTAATATGAGAATATCACCTCAGATGTAATCCTCATTCAATAGTGAATTTGTTTGGTTATGGGGGACCAAAAGCAAATTTAGCGAGAGACAGATAAGCACACCAATCGACAAAGAGTTTTAACGTGGTTCGGTGGATTTTGGATCCGAAATACGTCCACGGAAAAAAAACAGGATGACACTTTTATTACTCAAAATCGCTTCTCAGGTCTCTTTTTTTTTTTACAAGTCAGAGCTTGATGATTCTGATGCCAACTCTCCACCTTCTATTTTTTCCTTTCACTCACCCTACCCTCCTATTTATAATGGTGAAGAAATCATATTCCTATTTGTACAAGAAATCCCAGTCCGAGATGGTTTTCTTTTCCTACAAGGATTCCTAGTTGAACCAATTTCCTTTTCCTATAAGGATTCCTAATCAAAACTATCTTTACATTCTCTATCCTACTAGGACTCTGAATTACCAGTTTTCCCCATGAAAATAGGATAACTTATCTTCTGGAGCATATCCCGCCATATTCTCGGTCTTCATGAGGTCGGTCACGATGGTCTTTTGAACTGAGAATGCTGCTGTCGATCTGATAATGCCCGGTCATCTGAACCCAAGTGCTCGGTTACCAATCATAAAATGCTCGGTCACTTACTGTTTGGCTCTTAGTGGTCGGGTCGGCATTTAATGATTTCGACCGAGAAGGGAATTACCCTTTTTACCCCTGTCGTACTCCTTAAATAACATAGGTCCTGAAAACACCATCAACATCTGTCCCCTAGTTCTCGGTTCCAATGAGTTTGCGAGTTGGTGCCGGGAACTATATAAAGATGGTGGGCTGAGCGCCTTGCTGGTGGTCGCTCCAGAAATCACAGAAAATTGCATTCGCCATCAACAAAGTCTTCTGAATCTATCTTCATATCATCGTTATTGGAGATGCTGACCCTATTCAAAACGATTCTCCACCTCAAAGCAAATTGCTTACTTGGGTCGTCCAATCAGGAGATGAAGTTCCTCTTGTTGTCCGAACTAAAAATGACTCCTCCTCTGTAATATCTGTACCACAGATTTGGAGGTTCTGACCCCTGACTGATCCAATCTCGATTGTGAGGAGAAAATTTTGCCTCTGAGCTAACGA
This sequence comes from Zanthoxylum bungeanum, assembly GCA_019454045.1. Lineage (NCBI taxonomy): Eukaryota > Viridiplantae > Streptophyta > Magnoliopsida > Sapindales > Rutaceae > Zanthoxylum > Zanthoxylum bungeanum. The sequence goes on along the minus strand of SKCR01019136.1, from coordinate 12,124 downwards.
TGATGTGCTCGGTGGCATGTGATCTTGTCTCGAGCTGTGAGAGATGCTCGGACCTGGGGGAATGTTACGTCTCCAGTCCGAAGGGCTGATTCGGTGGGACGTAACCCGACCCCGAATGAAGAGAGGCACTTGGACCTGGGGGAATGTTACGTCCCCAGTCCGAAGGGCTGACTCGGTGGGACGTACTCCGACCCCGAGCTGAGAAAGGCATTTGAACCTGGGAGAATGTTACGTCCCCAGTCCGAAGGGCTGACTCGGTGGGACGTACCCCGATCCCGAGCTGAGAAAGGAACTTGGACCTGGGGGAATGTTACGTCCCCAGTCCGAAGGGCTGACTCGGTGGGACGTACTCTGACCCCGAGCTGAGAAAGGCACTTAAACCTGGGGGAATGTTACGTCCCCAGTCCGAAGGGCTGCCTCAGTGGGACGTACCCCGATCCCGAGCTGAGAAAGGAGCTTGGACCTGGGGGAATGTTACGTCCCCAGTCAAAGGGCTGATTCGGTGGGACGTACCACGACCCCGAGCTGAGAAAGGAACTTGGACCTGAGGGAATGTTACGTCCCCAGTCCGAAGGGCTGACTCGGTGGGACGTACCCCGACCCCGAGCTGAGAAAGGCACTTGAACCTGGGGGAATGTTACGTCCCCATTCCGAAGGGCTGACTCGGTGGGACGTACCCCGACCCCGAGCTGAGAAAGGAACTTGTACCTGGGGGAATGTTACGTCCTCAGTCCAAAGGGCTGACTCGGTGGGACGTACCCCGACCCCGAGCTGAGAAAGGAACTTGGACCTGGAGGAATGTTACGTCCCCAGTCAGAAGGGCTGACTCGGTGGGACGTACCCCGATCCCGAGCTGAGAAAGGAACTTGGACCTGGGGGAATGTTACGTCCCCAGTCAAAGGGCTGACTCGGTGGGACGTACCCCGACCCCGAGCTGAGAAAGGAACTTGGACCTGAGGGAATGTTACGTCCCCAGTCCGAAGGGCTGACTCGGTGGGACGTACCCCGACCCCGAGCTGAGAAAGGCACTTGAACCTGGGGGAATGTTACGTCCCTAGTCCGAAGGGCTGACTCGGTGGGACGTACCCCGACCCCGAGCTGAGAAAGGCACTTGAACCTGAGGGAATATTACGTCCCCAGTCCGAAGGGCTGACTCGGTGGGACGTACCCCCCGACCCCGAGTCGAATAACTAAGTGGCCTCGGCGGAACGAAATCCAGCCCCGAGCCGAATAACTGAATGGCCTCGGTGGAACGTAATCCAGCCCCGAGCCGACTAATCAAGTGGCCTCAGCGGAACGAATCCAATCACCGAGCCGATTAACCACGTGGCCTCGGCGGAACGAATCCAGCCCCGAGCACTGGTTAATCCTTGGGATTTATTTAGATGGGAAATGTATCCATCTTTGAAACCCTGTCGAATCTGACTTGGGCGTCCCTTTGTCAGACCGACGAAAAAAAATAAAAACAAAACTTTTGAAAATAAAATCAGAAGGTGGGGGTGACTTTAGCACTTGTCCCAAAACAAAATTTTTCACAAGCGTAAACAGCAGCACAGATTCCTTAAAACAGCGTCCTGTCCGAGGTTTCCAAAACACAATTCTGAATCTTTCAATTCAGAGTCCTGTCGAACCAGGATTTGGATCAGTAGAGCGTTTGAATGGTGAGGGCACATCCTCTACACGTCGGGTCACTGGGGAGCCTGTGTATTGTATGAGGGCTCCTCCTTACCACGCTGGAGCAGGTACACGCTACAGGGGCACAACGCATCCTCATGCTACGCCTCTCTCGGATCCAAATGATGAATGGATCAAAGAGTGTCCGGGATACTAAGGGTATATTCCTCCTTAGGTCCGGGATCACTGGAGCTAGCAATCGTCACGGGGGCATCATCATCCCCCGTGCTATGCTTTCCCACGGATCCATTACATCGGGTATGTCCCTGAGGACCTCGAGCCAAGAGAGATACTTGGTTCTGGGGGAATGTCCCGTCCCCAGACCAATGAGCATGACTCGGTGGGACGTAACCCGACCCCGAGCCGAATAATCAAATGGCCTCGGCGGAACGAAATCCAGCCCCGAGCCGAATAACCAAACGGCCTCGGCGGAATGAAATCCAGCCCTGAGCCGAATAAACAAGTGGCCTCGGCGGAACGAAATCCAGCCCCGAGCCGAATAATCAAGCGGCCTCGGCGGAACGAAATCCAGCCCCGAGCCGAATAACCAAACGGCCTCGTCGGAACGAAATCCAGCCCCGAGGTGTTTTGAAGCTTTTGAGGGCATATTCTCCCATTCGTTCGGTGGTGTTTGGAGCAGGTAATTACCATAGGGGTGTCGTCCTTCTCTGTGCCATGTTTCTCATGGATCTATACCTTCGTCCTCGCTTTTTAATGTTTGTATGGAGTTGAATGTTTCTGGTGTGACTTTATGCCTTCTTTATGGTGGTAGTCGTGATCGGATAGTTACGAGTTTTGTGTTTTTTGGCTTTGGACTGTCGTATTGAGTATGTCCCCGGGGTTTCTGTCATCTTCTTCTTCACCTAGGTTTCTTTGTCGTTTTCAGGTATCTTCTTTGATGCAGAGAGTCTCTCGTGAGAGAGTTGCGAAGCAGCTGCGAGCTGTTTTCTGGCTTCCGCATACGATTCTGATCCCCTCCTGGGTGGGGAATTTCAGTTTTATGTGGTAGTAGGACATTGCGGCTTTTGTTTTCATCATGAAAGTCGCTCGACGATGGCCTGGTAGCTGCTCATGCAGTCCACTACAGTGAAGTCTGTCATGATTGTCCGGGTCCGGGGATATGTCCCGACAGTCATTGCCAACTGTATCCTCCCCAGTGGGATGCCGGGTGATCCTCCGAAACCGTATAGGGGAGTGCTATCGTTAGTCAGGGTTGCATACTCCACCCCTAGGTCGTCCAGTGCTTCTCTGGAAATTATGTCAACTGCGCTTCCGGGGTCCACTAGGATTCTGTCTACTTCTGACCCGCTGATTACTACCTTGATTATCAACGCATCGTCATGAGGGAAACTTACCCCTCGGGTATCCTCATCGGTAAACATTATTGGTACCGACCGGCTTCCCTGGAGTCCTGTGACCTGCTCTGTTTCTAGGACGTCCGGTCCTCGAGTTCTGTTGTAGTCTTTCCTTGACCAGTTAGAGTTTCCGGCCAGTGTTATCCCTCATGCGATGATATTGATTTGGCGGCCACGTGCTCTTTGTCTGGTCGTCATAACTTCGTGGTCAATGTATTTGTTCAAATATTCGTTTCGTGCTAGGTCTTCCATCTGTTCCCGCAGATCTTTACACCTGTCCGTTGCATGTCCTCTGGAGTTGTGGTGTATGCAATAAGCCTTTTGGTTCCTCTTGTCCGGGGGAAATCTTCTTTGGTCGGGTTCTACTAAGAGGCATTTCCCCTGGATCTCCATGAAAATTTGTCCCAGTGGTTTCTTTAGGGGAATGTATGCATCTTCCCCGACCACATGGTTTACTTGGGTCGGCGCCCTTCTCTCTTGTTGTCTCGGTGCAATGGTTTGAACTCCTTGTGCTTTGGGGGTGGTCTTCTGGATTCTCTTTCTACACGGCGGGGGGCGCCCTCCCTTGTGGTTCTTTCTCTGATGGTGTTCCCTTTTCGGGATATTTTCTCCTCGTTTTCTAATAAAACGAATTTTCGGGCCACCTCCAGGGCGGTTGCGTAGTCCGGGGTGTCTTGGATCCTTAGGTGGGTCCATAGCCTTCCGACTTTCAATGCTCCCTTCAAGCTTTCCAGGGCCTCGGGGGATTCATACCCTCCGACTTCGAGTACCATATTATGGTATCTTTCAATAAATATTTTCAAATGTTCATCGTCTCCTTGTTTCATAAATATTAGTTCTCCAATTGTCTTTCTGGGGACACAAGCCCCCTTGAAGTGCCGTATGAATGACTTTCTGAGTTGTGTGAAGCTGCTGATGCTTCTTGGGGCTAGGCTTCTATTGAAGGGGTTTTATACTGGTGAATCCGGTAACGCAGCGGAAGCGGTGAAAATCCGATTTTCAGATTTCAAAACTTTTTCTTGGATTAAATAAATAAACACATTTATTTAATTACCCAATAATCAAATAATGAAATAAAATTTCAAATGAATCAAATTCAAGTGAAATTACCAAATTACCCTTATATGGTATTTTGTCCATTTTAGTCCGAAATTGATCCAATCAATTTTGAATGATTCTAAATCATTTCTAAGATGAACTTAGCATGTTCAAAACATCAAAACACCAAAAGCCACAAAATCCCCAAATTTCCTTACAAATGCCGTGAGCTCCATTTGGAGGGCAAATTGACCATTTGGTCATTTCATGTCTCAAAACTCATCTAAATGAAATCCAATCAACATGAAACCTTGCATGCATCATATACACACCCAAATGCTCAACATATCTCAAAACCCCCAAATTTTGAATAGGTTATCAACCCTAATTTTTCAATTTCCACAAATTGGGCAAATTAGGCCATTTACATTAAATCAAATGTTTCAATCATCAATCTTTCAACTAATTCAAGTCTCAACACAATGAAACAACTCAAGATCAAATCTAGGTCATTTAAGAGTGGGTCAATAACTCTAGAATAGAAACATGGTTTCATAAACCTTAAAAGAATACATATAACTACACTAGTTACACTCTTTGTTCATCATACATGCTCTACACTTTTAAACAAATTTCCATCATCAAAAACCACAAGAAATAAAGAAAAGAATAACTCAAGAAACTCATGAGAGGTAGCCTAGATCATAAGGAACAAATTCCTTTCTAATAGTAAGTTTAAGAAACTTACAAAATCCAAGCCTTTCTTTAGGTTTTTCTTTTTCTCCTTCACTTTCTTTCTTTGTCTTTCTTCAATGGAACTTTGTTTTTGATAAAGTGTATTAGGTTAGTGAAATGAAAAATGAAAAAACAATTTATACTTGCCAAAAAAGTGTCTTGGCCGAAATTTGCATACCAAATGCAACAAATTGTAATTTCAATTTCATTTGCATTATTATTAAATCAACTTGCATAAATATCTTTTATAACCTTTATTAGATATTTATTTTGGTCAACAATTGCAACTAATGTCATTTACTTTAATTATCCTAACATAAGATATTTATATTTTAATTAATTTAATCATTTAACAATTAAATAATTAATTAATTAATCAAATACAAATATATTAAATATATGTATAATATTTACATTAAATATTAAAAACATATATTCATTTAGGAAATAAGTCAAATAACTCATTTTGACTATTAATTAATGTGTATTTAAATTAATCAAGTATTAAATGTAAATACACAATAATTAAGTAAATGACTATCTAGTGTCTTTAGCATGTATCTTGCGTTTAACCATTAAACGACTTTATAAATAATCAATATTATTTATTTATGTTGCTCTAGTGCTCAACGAGTATGTTTCATTATTGAGACTCTCTAGGTTCAGGTATATCCGTCACGAAATCAAATTTCATGTCCATAATCTATCCACCCGTAGATTATGACGATCACGGATAATCTCGCTAAACCATACAGGTCGAGGTCATCGCAAATGTATAATTCCTCCGTCACAGGTATCCGGATAAATCCCAGAGATATAGATATGAACGTCAAATCTCTATCGGGATTATCCAGTCGACTATTCTATTAGCAATCTCAAAAAGAATGTTTAGAACTAGCTTCTAAACTTACCACGGGCCCATGGTTTTATCTGATTGCTAATCATATGGACTACCTATGCTCTGGTACACAGAACTGACGGATCCTATCTTGATACGCATAGGACACCCTGAGGATCTGTCTACACCCAACGAACAGGCGGAGGTCTGATCTAAATAGATCGGTGACGTGACTGCCATCTAAGTGTAGAAGATGTCTCATGTGCCCACAATGGCATCTCAAGTCTAAGAATCACAAGTGCTACTCAACCCAAGAAGATTCTTATTGACGCTGGTGTACCATCCATTAAGAATCTTCGGTGAGTCGTTCAGTGTTTATCCACTATAAACACCTACACGTCTATACTAGTCTCCAAGACTTATGGTTCATTGAGAAACCATTGGAATCATATATTCCAGTATACGACATGTACCGGTCTCAACGGGTTTACTATACTGACCAAGTAGTGTAAACCTTGACCAGGAACTGTCTGAGAATGACAACGTCATGATACGACTCAATGTCCGTTGCGACGCTTTTGCAACTGTATCATGACTAATCATTCTAGGGTCATTACGTCTTTACCATATAAAAGATTAGATTATATTATAGAAACTGCATATATTATTACTAATAATAATGTTTTACAGAAGTATTTAACAAAATACAACCGGGAATTGGCGCTCTGAGCACCAACCCCTACATCTATACCATAGGATGGCCGGTCCGGCTAGAGTTAAGGGGAACACTTTGCAAATGGCGTCCCCTGTTACCCCTTGTACCTCTATTAAGAGGACGAAACCTTCGATGTGGGTTTTGGGATCGGTATGGCCCTTGTATGGCACCATGGTTGGCATGCTGAATCTTTTTGGGAATTTTTCTGACCTTATTTCTTCTTTGAGGGGGGACTCATCTTTACCGTCCCGGGCATCTCCTATGTCTGTATTGGGGCATACTCCCTATTTGGCTAGCTCCTCCCGTAACCAGGATTTCATGCTGCTATCTTTGGTTTCATGCCGCCTCCTGCGGTTTCCTTTATTTCTGTTATCTCGGGGGTGGTGCCTCTCAGGATCGGTATCTTCCCGTACTTTTTCGTCATATTCTTTCCCTCTTCTCCTGGTGTTGTGAGGGCCATCATAGGAGGAGTCTGGTGATGATTTGTCATCCTCTTCCTCCCACATGTCCTTAGTTTGGGAATATTTCTGCACCACCACAGATCTTACCCCGTAGGGACCCTTCCTCCGGGGTCTGTCGTCCTCACTTGTATCAACAATTCTCTTTCCTTCTGCTATTTCGTTCCTTCTTCGGCTAGTCCCGGTCTCAAATTTTTCGTTGTGTGCTCCTTCTATCTTTTCCAACCGGTCTACTATGGTCTTTAGCAGAGTTTGGTTTTCCTCCCTTTCTTTCCTTAGGTTCTCCTCGATCTTCTCCATCCAATCTGTAGCCGAGCTCCCTGATGATTGGTGGTTTCCGCCTTCCGCCATTGTCTTAGTACGTGAGTCTGATTTTTGTTGGTTCCCCACAGACGGCGCCAACTGTTGACGGTTGATTTTGGTCTCAGGGTAATATGGGAATATCACCTCCGAGGTAATCCTCTTCAATAGTGAATTTGTTTGGTTATGGGGGACCAAAAATAAAATTTAACGAGAGACAGATAAGCACACCAATCGACAAAGAGTTTTAACGTGGTTCGGTGGATTTTGGATCCGACCTACGTCCACGGACAAAAAACAGGATGACACTTTTATTACTCAAAATCGCTTCTCAGGTCTCTTTTTTGTTTTTTACAAGTCAGAGCTTGATGATTCTGATGCCAACTCTCCACCTTCTATTTTTTCCTTTCACTCACCCTACCCTCCTATTTATAATGGTGAAGAAATCATATTCCTATTTGTACAAGAAATCCCAGTCCGAGAGGGTTTTCTTTTCCTATAAGGATTCATAGTTGAACCAATTTCCTTTTCCTATAAGGATTCCTAATCAAAACTATCTTTACATTCTCTATCATACTAGGACTCTGAATTACCAGTTTTCCCCATGAAAATAGGATAACTTATCTTTTGGAGCATATCCCGCCATATTCCCGGTCTTCATGAGGTCGGTCACGATGGTCTTTTGAACTGAGAATGCTGCTGTCGATCTAATAATGCCCGGTCATCTGAACCCAAGTGCTCGGTTACCGATTATAAAGTGCTCGGTCACTTACTGTTTGGCTCTTAGTGGTCGGGTCGGCATTTAATGATTTCGACCGAGAAGGGAATTACCCTTTTTACCCCTGTCGTACTCCTTAAATAACAAGGTCCTGAAAACACCATCAACAATAATAACAAATAATAGAAGATTTTAAAGAAAAATTTGAAAAATACCAACTACAAATTTTAAAACAATTGCACCATAGCAGCTTATTCAATCTCCAATGGATAATTCAATCAGGCAGAATAATGCTTCCAAATGAAGTCGTAAATTGGAAAAAGATAGGGTTATAAACATACGTTTCTCTATTATCAATGAACATGGAGGTGGAATAGCAGAATCATACTAACAAAAGAAACAAATACATTTAAAGAAAATATCACAATACTCAAGGAATATATTAGAGGTGGACAGATTGTCATTCAGAAAATAACTTCGGCTGATAATGTATCTGATCCACTCATAAAGTCAATGAACCAAGAACAAATGGAATGTCATATTGAGAAGATGGGCATTAAGTATCATAATAAATGATTTTAGTGTAAGTAGGAGTTTGTTAGACTGTATGTCTTAAAACCTGTTGTGAATATTATGATTTAAGATATAACATTTTGTAAACATATTATTATTTATTAATAAAAGATATTTATTTTCTACACATCATTACATTCATATTTATGTGTATGTCTTGAGACATTATATCAGATGAATATCGTTAATCCAAAATATGTTTGTGATTATGAGTGTTAACGATATTTATACGAATAAGTCTCAAATTAAGTTCTTAATAAAATATGATTATTATACAGGATAATAATATATCACTAGACCAATATTGTTGTGTGTCGCCTAAGTTGATATTTGATGTCAATGAAATTAATGATGAGTCTCATATCACCAAGACACAAATAATAGATATTTTCATTAGTAGAATGAAATATCGAACACAGCCACAGAAGTGCGAGATCACATGCTAGTATTACCTAAGGTCATTGATCTTCGTAATAATACATTAGTGTCGTTATATCCTCTAACCTGAGATCACATGCTAACCTGTATGATATTATTCACGATTCACTAGTATATTATTATTCGACTAGTCACATCCTATGAATAAAGATTAGATGGTCTTGAGCTAATAACATACGATGTCTTGTGTGCTTAAAGAAATGATCCAATAACTTTGATAATAAAAGCTACAGATGTTCCAAGGAAATACAAAGATTTAGATACAAGTATTTGGCAAAAATAGTCGATATCTTAAAGATATCAAATCCAGGAGATCGAGTTTTGAAATATGTCAAGTGGTAAGGATTTGACCTAACCATGATCCCAGACTCGATAAGGAATATTAACATCAAAAGGAATGAGATGACATCTATAATATCCCTTTTTTTGGAGATGCTACCGGCAGGGAATAAGCTAATTCATCCCCATGGGCATCTTACTTTCTGACTGTTATCAACACTACTAATCTCATCTCAAATATAAACTCATGCATGAGACCATTGCCCAACTCAACAACATAAAATTCATCTCAAATATTCATAACTGTGTACTCAATAGCAACACACTATATAACTCTGTCAATGACACTTTAACTTAATACACACACAATATCTACTTATATAAAATGTGTGATACATGAATTTACTTAGACTTTGACTGAACCGTGTCTCTGACTTGACCTGATGGACTCAAACACCCTAGTGATTGTCATCAATATATATCCTCTCGAGCTCCTCCTCCGGGTAAACTTGCAAAATAAAAAAACACTGGGAGTGTGGGGGTTAGATCGTTTGAACAACCTAGTGAGTGGATAGTTTTAAAATGAAAACTGAAATACTTTGAAACATTCATTTTTTTTTCTGAAATCAAAATCATTTCAAAGAAACCGATCATTTCTAAAAACTCTTTCTTATCTGAAAACATATCTCTTCTGAGAAAATTCTTCTGGAAAATCATTTATGTCTGTAAAACTCTGAGATTCTCATAAAACTGTTTCTCTTGAAAACTTTTTCATAAAAGTATCATTTTTGAAAATCATATCTCTGAAAATCATCTCTGGAAATTTGTCTCTGGAAATATGTAGAAAACCTGACGCATGGGGGTGTTACGTATCGCCATCCCCCATACGCCTAAACTAGTGGTCTTGGAGCATTATGTATCGTCGTCTCCCAAACCACTGAATTAAAGCCAGGTGTGCTAATCCATGCTATCGTCCTGACCCTGAAGCTAGGGTCTAGGGCATTACATATCGTCATTCCCCTAATCTTGATCTACATGTGCACATGTCTATACCCGTCAATTTCATAAGTCACATCTAAGGTGGGTTTTCCCCCATGCATCCAAAATCATGAAAATCATACTTTCAAGTCAAAACTTCTCAAAACATTCTTATTCATAAACAACTAGAAATAAACTTGGCTAACGCCCTATGCGTTTAAAAGTAAGTCTCGATTCAAAAACAAATAAGTAAATAAGAACTTTGAAAACAAAATATCCACTCACTAATTCGAAACTTGCTGGTGATGCCTTGCGACGGTGGCAAAATCGCATCTCCTAGTGATAATCTAGATTTAGCAAAATTCGTAACTACCATGGTTGCGAATTATATTCTTGCTTAACAAAATTTATTCTCTATTCATGATAACTCATCCTCTCTATGTTACTAAAATTTTAGGGTGGTCTAATAATTTTTACTATGCTCGTTCAAGGATCTCACAAGCTACTTCACAAAACTCCATATTCTGCCATCTTTCCAGAAAACTTCAGTGCACTAATACTGAATTTGAAAATTTGATGCGCTTGATCTCACTTATGTGTCTGTTTTATGTCGGATTTTACGGATCATGATTTCGATTCATAGAACTCAAGTTATAAATTTTTCTTTATGCTTTGGTCTGTTAACACAAAACCAGTGGACTACCGCAGTGCGACCAAGTTTAAAAATTATGTGCGACTCCGTCTTAAGTCTAAATTTTTTGATTTTTAGTTATGTTATTTGCAATCATGTCTAGTTAACTTAAAATTTTACGGTTTATCAATTGGATGTCTAAAACGCAAGTTATAAGCACATTATTAAGACCTATCCAGTATGTCTTGTAAACTGACTTCACTGCCTAACTTGTGAGTTTTGCAGCTCTTCCAATTTTATTTACCTTAGCCATATTCTTCAGAGTTCTTAGTGTCTATAACATATGATTCTTCTTTGTGTCAAATGTATCCGAATAATTATTTTGGTTCATTGGGATATTTTGTCGAACACTTGGTATGTGAAATGCCCAAATTCAACCAATTTTTAATGTTTCAATGCCTTGACCATTTCTAATACATTATACAACTTCAATCCATCTTATTCACTTTCTAATCATTTAGATTCAGCCCTAAAATAACCAAAATTCAGTATAATCTACCATCATATTCATACACATCAAGGCTGCATCTCATGCTAATACTATCATGATAACCTCGAAAATGCATACTAGCAACATTATCAAGTTACAACATACTCGAAATATATTCTAAAAGGTTCATATTTTTTCCCACTTCATTTATCGACCCACGACATGTTATTAGGGGTTTACCCATGATTTGTGGGATATCACGTAGATGAAATTTTAAAGAGTAATATCATCGCATTATTACACGATAATGAATCTAGGACGGTCGCACAAATATAGTTATCGTCTATATTATAAATTCAATTATGTTTATTAAAAGTTAATAGATGATTATTTTGGCAATTAATATGAAAATTAGATTTTCAATTAAAATGAGATTTCCTAATAAGATTATGATATTCGGGATATTTCAGAAACATTAATTTGATTAATAATTCAAAATATAAAATTAAATTTGGATGTAATTATTTAAGTAAATTCTTGATGTTTATATTAAATAAATTAAATTAAATTAAATATAATTTTGATTAATTGTTAATTAAAATTAAATAAGTTAAAATTATTTAATAGTTAATTAATTAGTAAGCCAAAGTAATATTTAATCTATTGGACCTTAATTTAGTAGGCTAACACCCTAATTAGTTAAATCATATTTTAGATTAAATAAGGAAGTCTTATTTAGTTAAGTTTCCTAAATTCAATTTGAGTGAGAATCTTAAAGAGGCCAAATTTGATTTGGAGATATCTTGGATTGTCCTTATTGTATTGGGATACAAATAAGACAATTCATATGCTATATAAACAAGGGATTTTCGGCCAAGGGAAGTAAATTTCTCCCTTGGCCGAA
>SKCR01019135.1:0-44057 GCA_019454045.1 Zanthoxylum bungeanum | reverse complement strand
TACGGTGTTCCCTCTTGCTTTAAAACTTCATAAACAAATATTTAAGCCAAACCCCCTAGGGGGTTTTGCTTAGTTTTAAAATGTGAGGGAGTTTCGCTCAATTTTACTAAATATCAGGGGTTTTGCTCATTTTCCCAATAAAAAAAAAAAATTTATCTACTGAAACTTCAAAAATATTCTGCACCAGAACAAGCACAGCATTTTTTTTCCTTTCTTGTGTTCCCATGTCATCACAGAATCATAAAGAAAGATGTAAAATATATGTTCATTGATTGTTTGAAAAACCTCCTAGCACTATTAGAATAAAAAGATGTGTGAAATTTATGTGAAGAAATGAAAGAAAGTAAACCATTTTCCTTCATTGGATTTGACTATATAGCATAGTATGGTGATTGCAAGTGCAGAAATTTCATAAGAAAGTTTGAACCTTATTTTTCAGATAACGAATTGTAGAAATATACCAATCATTAGAGCAAGAATAGTAACCATATATCAATCATGATCTGCAGCTCCTGTTTATGTGTTGTCCCATATGAACTCAGAACATCCATTTCACTAGCAATAATCTGTTCATCAAAAGTTAATATATTCATCTTTTTGATTCATATGATATATTAAAGTATTCTTTCATATATCATTGACTATTTGTTGTCAAAGAAAACGATAATTCCCCAAGTTCATCAGAATAAGGAAGCACGTATTTCTCTAAGAATTTATTTTTAGGCATAACAAGGATAGAACCCAAACCAACTCTTTTGTGAAGCAACTTCTTGCTTTCCAGAATTTCCAAAACTTCTATCCAAGGTTTTAGCTTGTGCTCAAGGCTGCAAAGAAGCAAGCATGGGCTGCTAACTATAAAAGAATTATCCAATTTCCCTCTGCTGCGAAGTATCTCTGCTGTCCCTCTAATCTTCTTCTCGGATGCGGCAAAGACCTGAGGTGACCTCCAAAACATCAAAAGAATATCATCTTCACTAAATCCCAAGCTCCTAAAAACCTTCAATTTAAGGTCCCACTTTTCTCTAGTCATTGAACTCATTACCCGAATAGCCTGAAGAAACATCTTTGATTTCCTATCAAATGCCAATTCATCAACTCTTTTCACAAAATCCTTCATAGTTTCAGGCTTATAGAGAAAAAATCTAGGGAAATGAAACAAGTATGTAACAATCTGCGATGTACTAATTCCACAACTCTTCATAAATTCCATATTAGGTTCCAAAGTCTTACTCAAATCGCATTGCAAAAACCACCCACATACTTTTACAAGCTTAGAAACACACTCAATTGATCCTAGAACACTCTTCAGTACCAGAATCGATGATACGAGTTCCTTCTCCGACCCTCGTGTAAGAATCCAAGGATCAGCAGTTAAAATATCAACAATGTCAGTTGTTGGGAAACCAAAATCTTTAAAAAGAGCAAATTTAAACTTAATTTGATTATCAAAATTTGCGGAAAGAACATAAGGCTCTCTTTTAACAACAATTTCAATATGGGTTTGAGAGAAGCCGGATTCTCTGAGAAATGACAGCACGGCATCTGCATTTTCAGGTTTTTTCATATGAGTTTTGACAGATGAGGCTTTTAAGGCTGCTTCAGGGGAGAATTGGTGATGATTTATCAAGTAATCAGCTAACGGGGTTTTGGTTTTTGCTTTCTTGGGGACTGTAGAAGATGAATAATAATTAGAGAAAAATAGAGAAATTGAAAATTGAATTAGGGGTTTGTGGATTGGTATTGGGTTCTTGAAGCAAAGTGAAACCAGCGTCTTTCCAATTAAGGGATTCATAATTCTGGAAATTTTTCAATACTACTGATTAAATAAAAAGAGAAAAAAGCAAAACTTGCCTGTGATCGTGAAAAAAAAAGAAACCTGGCAGCCCTAAAACTGGTCAGTAGTCGCCTCTGCAAATTAGGGTTTTGATAATTTTATAATTCAAGGGTATGGGCTCCATAGTACCTTAGATGGGGCTTCACAGTTATTCTTTTTGGGCTCCGATCTAATATTGGCCCATATCTTTATTGCCATAATGTCATTTGACAATCTTGTAGCTGTATATAATAAATAAATATTGCCTGCTAGAGCTAGTCGTTCAATTTTAAAAAATTATTAAATAAATAGTCATGTTTTATATTTATTTTTCTAAATCTAATTATTGTTTTCTATTTTTCAACTATTACATATCTTATTTAATAGAATTTTATATTATATTAAACAAAATTATTATTTTACTCTTGAAAAAAATAAATCCAACCGTTAAAAAAAATAAATATTGACTACCAAAGGGTTCTCGCTGCAACAAAGCTGGTTGATCACTCTCTATGTTAGACACCATTAGCAGATGTTGAGAATCACCCTCCTTAAGGAATATATGGAATGGTTCTTGGATGTCCATGGATTGCCTTGATTGATTTTGATCTTAATTTTTGAATGGTGTATATGCAATGGTGGGATTTGTGCAGGTTTTGTATTTGGGTTGTAACATTCTCATTCGATGTCCGATTTTGGTGATTCAAGTTACACTAGAACGAAGACTCAGAGATCTACAACTTTGTAGTTTACGTAAAAGTCAAATTCAGACTCCTTCCTGGACAAAATATGGACGCAAGTTATACCTACAGATTTTATGTTTTATATTTTTAAGATTATGTTTTGTTTAAGTGTTGGGCTGAACTTTAATTAAATTAGAAAGCTCGTGGACAAAATTTTGAAGGATTTTATGTGTTATTGGGTTTATTTTACTAGGATTTTATTATATTTTGGTAGAATTAGAGTTAGCCACCTATTTGAAGGGTCATTGTTCATTGTAATTGTGAGAATTCGTTAAGAAAATATGTATTAACATTTGCTTGCTTTAGAATATGCAATGAGAGGCTTTTATATAGGCATTATACAACTAACATATTAAATACATAACTAAACAACTACCATATTAAATACACAACTACACAACTAACATCCCCCCTCAAACTTAAGGTGGTAAAGATGAAACCAAATTGAGTTTGGAAACAAGTTAGTGTAAAAAAAGATTTGGTGAAGACATCAGCTAGCTGATCAGTGGATTGGAGATACACCAAGGAAATAGTGCTACGAGCAACGTGTTGGTGAATAAAATGACAATCGATCTCAATGTGTTTGGTGCACTCATGAAAAATATCATAATGTGTCTTGCTGCGCCAAGAAATAAGTAAGTCACCAAGAAAATTGCAATAACATGTAGTTGATCGATCAGTAGGGTCTCCTGCCCAGTCAGAATCAGAATAGGCTCAAAGAACCAATGATGAAGTAGCGGAAAAATGGAGACCGGTAAAGAGAGTTCCTTTAACATAATGAGTAAAACGAGGATCGGTCATGAACTGGCTGACAATGTGAACTGCATAAGAAATGTCTGGTTGAGTGACTGTAAGATAAATAAGACTTCCAACCAATTTTCTATAGAGAGTAGGATCATCGAGAGGAGTAATATCTTCATCCATAGGTGTAAGACGAGTATTATACTCAATTGGAGTTGGAACTGTCTTGCTGGTGCCATGTCCATGAGGAGTTGAGATTCTTGTTCACTCTTTTAATCCTGATGGATCGCCGATCTACACAGATAAGATCGATGGTAATTTCATATGAGATCTTCCAGAAGCCCATATGTGCGACCCCGATTGCACATGTATTGATGATCTTGAAGATGATGATGATGATGCTCCTCGCATGATGAGAAGAAGATCCAAAAAGAAGCACTCTCCTTGCAGATCTGAGAAACCTCGCAAGAGAGATGATCCAAATGCACCTAAATCATGGATTGGTATCCAACCTTGGGTACTTGAAAATGAAGAAAATGAAAGAAAGAAAGAACATTTGCCTATCTACAGAAAAACTTTGAAGATACTTCGTGAAGAAAAAGAGTGAAGTAAGATAAAGTCTGAGCTTATTAAGCCATCAGCAATTCAACATGTACAACCTTGCATGATGTACCAGCCTGAATCAACATCAGAATTCACATCCTTGGCTAAACAGACAGATCCACAATCAAAGGTGGTCTCTAAACCGTTTGTGCAGAAAACTATTGTTCTGCCCAATGGTTAATCTGAAGAACCACAGCAGTTTGAAACTGTCTTAAACTAGCAAACCCAGAATGTCAGAGCACAAAATGTCGTCCTGCAAAGGATTGTTCAAAAGATGGATGCAGTTGTTACAAGAACCAGATTTCAAACAGCAGTTTGCTGCCAATGTCCATAGGCTTTACAACAAGCTTCAACAGGAAGTTGCTCAACTTAATGAAGATCTTAGACAAATGTTACAACACATAAACTTTGGCTATGAATTCAGCGAAAAGGAAGCTGAGATCAAAAGATTAAAAAGTGAACTTGCAAGAATCGAGGCAGATATGGTTCCACAACAACCTACCTTCTTTCCACAACAACCAACCATGTTCCCAACATATCCTACCACTACATACAACCTTTTTTACATCCAACTGTCATTTCCTGAACCACCCAGATTCAAAATGACCCATGAGATTTTCAGAGATCTAGAAGCGTCAGCACCTAGACCTCAAAGAACAAGACCAACAGCTACCAGACAGATACCCACTGTTTCTTCTTTAAAAATGGAGCAGAACCATCCACTCAACCATCACCTAAACCTACCGTTCCTTTATCAGAAATTCCGTCTACTTTACCACATCAACCACCAGAACAGTTAACCTCAAAACCTGTTCCAGTATGCATTCCAGAGCCTACTATACCAAAACATGTCCATGTTGGGGTTTTGGCGCGGGCGCAGCGGAAGCTCGCGGTTTGGGTGAAATCGTAATTTTAAAACTTTTTATTCAATATCCAATATGAATAATTCATTCATATTTCACCTAAACATATTTATTCGATATCAAATAACGACATAAATAGTTAAGAAATATAGCGAAACTTTTACGAAAATGTTTTTCCGCAAAATGGTATAAAACGTATTTTTGACCGAACCAACTACCCAATGCACATGGGGGCTGCCCATGTCAGCCCCAACAGTACTAGGGTAGTTCATGAGATGCCCGAACAGTGATCAATTCACTGTTAGGGCAGCCGTCACCTGATTAGCTCAAAAGTCACCCAGTAACGTCGTTTTTTACCGTTTTCGTATATTTCAACTCCGAAACAGTTTTCGGCAATTGTTCGAATACCCAAAACACATCCAATATATTTATATGACATAATTTCATCACCATAAATCCAATTTTCCAGATCTGATCCAGAAACCAAAAATATCAATATTTCATGCTTTAATCCATTTTTCTTAATATTAATCACATTAATCACAACACCAATCCAAGCCACCATCAATGAAGCACCCAAGAACAATTCTAGGCATTACAAGAGTGTTCATAACACTCTAGAATTACAACAAGTCATCAAATGATAAAATTGAATCAATATTACATTAATATCATCCAATCAAACTTCACACATGCATCTAGCCTCCAAATCCATCCTCCAAATCAAAACGCCCCAATTTCTAAGAAGTAAATAAACCCTAGAACCATTCTAGTAATTCAAGAATAAGAAACTAATTTTCTACACTTGAGAATATTAAAGATTACCTACTAATCTTCAACTTTCTTTAAGCTTTTCCTTGAATTCTTCACTTTCTTCAAACAAATATTTGAGAGCTTTCTTTAATGGAGGTTTCGGCCAAGGCTTGGAGAATGAAAGGAAAAACAAAATTTTCACTTTAAAATTCAAGCCAAAACCGACCTAGGGGGTATTTTAGTCATTTGTATAATTTAATCTAATTAAATAAAGATAAGTTTTAAGTTTGACAAATCAAATTTGCACACTTCAAGCTTAATTAAAATCATGCCACATATAACCAATAATAATCAAACATATTGCATAACATTTATGTAATATAGATATTATTTAATTATTCAAATATTTAACATTTAAATATCTAAATAATTAATTAATATAATTATTATCATATATGTATTTTTATTTACATTAAATAACAAATACATATATTAATGGCATGTGTCAAAGTCTTATTTGACAAATAATTAATATGTATCAAATCAAATCTAGTATCTAATACAAATACACATTAATTATTAATTGACCAAAATGCCCCTAATGCATGTATATTCGTCTAACCGTTTAAACGATTCGAATTAACTCATTTAATTCGGTGAAGTATTATGAATAATCTATATTATTCATAATGTGTTGCCCAAGTGCTCAACGAGTACACTTTATATTGTGAGACTCTCTAAGTTTAGGTTTATCTGTCACGGAATCCAATTTGTGTCCATAATTCACCCACTCATGAATTATGACAACCACGGATAATCTTGCTACGTGTTGCCCAAGTGCTCAAAGAGTACACTTCATATTGTGAGACTCTCTAAGTTTAGGTTTATCCGTCACGGAATCCAATTTCGTGTCTATAATTCACCCACTCATGAATTATGACGACCACAGATAATCTCGCTAAACTATGCAAGTCGAGGTCATTGCATACGTATAATCCCTCTGTCACAGGCTATCCATATTATACATGGGATATAGATAAGAACGTCAAATCCTTATGGTATAATATAGTCGACTTTCAAATTTACGATCTCTAAATAACACTCGGAACTCGCTTCCAAAGTTATACCACGGCCATGAATTTACTAGATCGCAAACACGTCTAGGATACATATGCCATGTACACATGACTGGCGGATTCTATCTTGATACGCACTGGATATCATGAGCATCAGTCCACACCCAATGAACAGGCAGAGGTCTCATCTAAATAGATTGGTGATGTGACTGCCATCAAAGTGTGGAGGATAACTCATATATCCACTGTGGTATCTCAAGTCGAAGGACCACTATGCTCGCTCAACTCGAGAAGATTCCTATTGACGTTGGTGTACCATCTATTAGGAAATCTTCAGTGAGTCGTTCAATGTTTATCAAATAAAACACATACATGTCTATACGAGTCTCCCGATACTCATGGTTCATTGGGATAAACCATCGGATCAAGTCACAATATACGACATGTACTGATCTCAGCGGATTTTACTAACTGACCCGTGTTAGTAAATCTTGACTAGGAACTTTATTTAAGGATATACAACTCATAGTGACGCTCCCCAATGTCAATTACAAACTATGTTGTAACTGCGCACTATATTGTAAATCCTAGGGTTTTTGTCTAATATACACGTATCACTAAATCAGATTTAGTTTCAATCTAATCATAATTAGATATCTAATCGTAATTAGATCGAATATGTATATAAAAGACAAGAGGTGCTACCATTAAATAAGTAATATTATGGAAAAAAAATGAATTGTTCGTATTAATGAATCGAAAATAAATATGATCCGGATTGGCACTCTGAGCACCAACCCTAACAATTTCTCCTACTTGCTCTAGTTCCAATCCACGGTA
Source organism: Zanthoxylum bungeanum (assembly GCA_019454045.1). Taxonomy (NCBI): domain Eukaryota; kingdom Viridiplantae; phylum Streptophyta; class Magnoliopsida; order Sapindales; family Rutaceae; genus Zanthoxylum; species Zanthoxylum bungeanum. The sequence goes on along the minus strand of SKCR01019135.1, from coordinate 36,625 downwards.
TCATATACACATCTAAATGTGTATCACATACTCTTGGCCCTCCAGAGCTCACATAGCACTCAAAAGGTAGGCAACAACAAGTAAGCCCGCTATAACAAATTGAGTTTGTCCAACAAACCCAATCGTGTCCTTTAAGCATCATCATTCATATTTTGTAGAACCCAAGTTCTACATCAATATGACTCAGATGTGATATCAATATTGTGTTATAGCTATTAAGTTATCTATGTATTTAGAGATCAAATCCAAAATACTATGTAGACAACCGCAAACACAATACTAATATCAAAACTTCTAATCTATAAGGTCATTATGCAACTTCTTAAGTCAATACTTCATAAGTTACAACTAATTCAGTAGAATCAACGGTGACACTCCCACTGCATATTTTCTGACTTTATATGGCATAGACTATCTAATGTCATAATTAGACACAAAATTAATTTGATTCTAATGGTTGCAGACTATATCTCCATGAATAAGAAACTCATTCTTAATATCTCAAAGATAACAAAGAACATGTTTTCAAGACACGTCCTTTGGTCTACATGGTATCAAAATAATTTATAACAATTTCGATTAAATTGATATCTTTAATCGCACATAATATAGTATTCATTATGTCATCATACTATAATGCATAAGATTGATTAGACATTCTAATCAATTTCTCTTTCGACTAAGGATTCATCTTTTACGAAAGATAAATACTATATACAAGAGACACACTAACTGTCACACAGATAGTCTTGTTGTGTATTTTATTAGATCATGTCTAATGCACGACTAATGGGAGTATCTCATAAGTCTCTAGTTTTATATCATATATAAAACTTTACATCAAATATAACAGAGACTACTCTCACTGCTTTCACGGAGAAAAGAAGACTTAGGTAAACCTTTTACCTCACAAACATTTCATTATTATATTAATAATGATAACATCGTTAGGACATACAATACTAGAAAGAGAATTTATACGCTCCCACTAACCCTACTAACATATGTGTATTATTTATGCTTTGATAAAATCAGACAATCTGACTGTTATCAAAATTAGAAAACACAGATTTTCGGAAAGCTTACCTGAGTCTACAGTAGCCTCTATAAGTTAGTACACCAAACTGTGATCCTAGCAGAATACAAACTCCAGGGCCATTCTAGAATGAACTCTTCAAACAAAGAAACCACAATGGATCTCTCATTCAAAGAAACCATTCAGGAACGTCACTTTGCATTCATTAGCCAAAATACATAGTTTAATATCAACATTAACCAACAGATCTTTTATGTTCAATTAGTGCGACTAGAGGCAAGTTTTCTCAGAATCTACAATAGATTACTGAGTATAACTTTTCTCATTGTCATACTATAAAGGTCAAACCTTTAACAAACTCCTTTACTTTTGATGCGCAAACAATTTGCACATTTTATGAATGATTCATAACGAAATTCTTAATCAAGTTCAAAACTTGATCGTAGTAAGCTACGAACAATCTTAGATCTATGGTTCAATGCTAACTTCTGAAATCTATATCAAATATCACTCCCACTATAAGTTATAAGATAATTTTCTTCGATAAGAAAACAGCAGAACCATTAAGTATCAAATACTTCGCAAATGATTCTGAAATCCTATTGGACTTATATGGAAGCTGTCTAAAGGTCTTTTCATCCTATTAATTACGTAGTTTCATTTATAGTTTATAACTCCCACATTTCACTTCAATAAGTCAAGTCTTTTCTACAATCATTAACATCTGATGTTACATACCAAGTAATAAAACAATTTTATTACTCGGGATCATAGAAAATATATTATATCAAATAGAATACAATATTCTATTAAATAGAATAAATGATAAACTTTTACTTATACCTCCAAGGCGCAAATACTTTCAATTATATAACTATTATACAAAAGAAAGATTCAAATCTCAAACCTTTTAAGATTCGAATTTTCTACTTGTACATATCATATACGTAACTGTAGAAACTAATGGAACCTTAATTAAAAAGATGAATAAGTGTTACTAGAGCGTATCCTCAAGAGTATTGAAAACTAATTCGGTAACACTCAATATCAAACGAATCAGATCATATAAGATTCGATTTCTCACACTCATCAATTCCATCACAATGGAATCGTAGAAGAATAATATTGAGGAAGAATCATATTCATTAAATAAATTTAGAACTAATTGCCATAAATTCATATGTTTGATCATATCAAATATCCTTGAACAATTCAAAGACTCACAATGAATTTTAAAATATATAGTTTTCAACACTTCAAATAGAATATCTTTGAACAATTCAAAATATTCTATCCGCGTTTCATCAGAAACATATCGAAAGTTCTCGAACTATTCAAGACTTTCAATATATATTCTTTTAGAACACGCAACTAAGTAATGACAACTCATTAACTAAGTTACGAAGTAAAGAAAATTATCCAAGGCAATTTCTAATTCATTAAACTACATACATCCAATGTATTAGTTTAATAAATTTGTGGTCCAATGATAATCATTGGTTAAATGAGATTTAATCACATCCTGAATATAATATTCATTAAATGGATAAGGATATAAGGTGTGATCGTGTATCAGACCATCCGTTACCATATGGAATAAGCATCTAATGCTTAAGTGATAAAATCTCATAAAGCATTGTTCTAAGTTATTTAGTTAACCGGATATTTTTCTTAATGTTTATCTCTTCATCAATGACACTACTAGTCATATTAAAATATGTAACAATTGTTTATAAAGAACAAGTAACTATCCAATAGTCGCAAGTTCTGATATCAAATATCAAAACAATCATTAAACATTATTTTAAATAACTAGATGGGAGATCTGGTATCCAATACCTACAGTTGTCGTATTGTGAGAATCGTATTCTCTACACACAACTATACACATCTCTTTCTTTAGCTTTATAATTTTCCTTCAATTATTAACAACAATTGCAAATAATTGATTAGCAAACTGTGTCAAACATGTGACTTCTAAAAGTCACTAAAGCCAAGAAACGTCATTATAAGATAAACAAAAACCTAATGGAGTTTTCTTAATTTCAGTCAAGAATCTCGAGACATGAACTAATTCACGTCAATTCTTACTGCACAAGAAAATATTCTCTCTAGAAAATTATATCTTAAAACAGATATCTATTTAGATTACTTATCGTGACTTAGTAACTAAGTCACTAACCATCTTGATTTTTAAGAAAAATGGAACAACAGTTCCTGATGGTTTTGACTAATCTAACAATATCCAAGTCTACTAACATTCTAGAACCTATTCTAGAAATTCGCAACCATAAGTGAAGTCAGAAAACATATTCAAATAATATGCATGCAATAGATAAAAAGTTTAAATTCTATCAACAATATAGATTAAGGAAAACACAAAAGCGGCAATCTCCATAATATTACACAATGCTTTAGTTATGGATTTTTAACCCAGCAGTGTCTCCCACTAATTTACGTACTACCGTAATCCCCAAGGGAAAACGGGAATTCAATAATTAAATCGAATTCCATAGTGAGAAGTAGACCCCATGAATATATTTCGATTCACAGCTTTGGCACGATCTCGCCTATGTATATTCATTAGGTAGACAACTCATTGTCAATCACACTCACTGTGACTCCTGATTTTGGTCCTGGCCATTTCTCGTTATGACAGCTTTATTACGTTCACAAGAAGGCATATCAAGGCTTCACTTGCCATGACAAACTCAAGTTATCGATGTAGTCCTGACTGTTGGGTTTTCTAGGTCAAACCAAGATCAATTAAGCAATGAAACATGTGAATACATCAAAGTAAGATGGCAGAAATACTCACTTTGATCGGCTAAGTGGATGTGTAGGCAACAAAAATTTTCTCATTGAGTTTCGGCCAAGCCCTCATTGTGTTGATCTTCAAGCTCCAAGCTTTGAGTGTTGATTCCAAGCTCAAGGATTGGTTTCCCTATCACCTTTGTATGACTTCTTTATGTGCTAGCATTGGAAAATTTTGTAACAAAATTTTCCCTTTATCCTTGTGTGACTCTCGGCCAAGCCAAGAGAAGAGAGAAAAATTGGCTCAAAGCCGTGAGTGAGGGAGAGAAGATGAGATGAGTGTGTTGTGTAATCTAATTACCAAATTGATAAGTCATATACCAAAAATAATAAAATGGTAATTGTCATTCAATCCATCACACTTATGTGTTTTACACACAATCACCTACCAACAACTTCCATCAACTTAAAGTGAAAAAGTTGACTAGTGAGGTGACTTGTGATGTGACTTGTGGGCCCCACTTGATTCAAAATCCGAGTGGGCCCGCAACACATCCCGGGCTCGGGTTCGCTAATTCCGAATTAACGAATTTTCCGTTGCGACGTAATTAAATCAAATTTAATTAAATAATTATGCATAGCAAAATTATTATTCACGTCGCTAGCGAATTAATTCTAAATTAACTCGTTTGCCCGAATTAAAATCTAATTTTAATTCCGCGTCGAAATCTAATTTCGTTTAATATATCAAATATATTATTTTGTCGATTAATTCCAAATTAATCGTTCTCTCTCTTTTAATAGAATTTTATCCCAAATAAAATTCTCCACAATTAATCCTAGATTAATTTTCTATCTCTTCTAATTAATCCCAGATTAATTATGTTCGAGCCATACGTCATCGGTGAATCTTCGGGAAGCGACCCATGAGATCCCTGGATATGTTGGTAGTAAATCCGGTCGTCGGACTATCCGAACACGTACGTACCTTGTACTACGTTTTTACCGATTTACAAGACATGGTTGGCTTCTAACAAAGCATTGTGCCTACCTAATTCTCCAGAAATATTCTTAAAGGAATATTTAATCTTTGTCAGGCATAGTATACGTAGTATTGCGTATTGCGATCCAGTATCGAATGTCACATGCAAGGCCTGGGGCTGGAATTGTGTCTGCCCCGTACGAAGCATATATCGGATCTCTGGTAACTAGTCTCTATAATCGGATAATCATGACCTAGTCATATTATCCCGATGACTGCAGTACAAAAGAGTACTAGTTCTGTATCATACGTGATCATCATCTCCATATGACTGGAGTGACACTTCCATCTCGACATCACACCCAATACACTACGATTCTCAATATACCCAGAAGAGGCGTACACATAACCTGTTAAAGCCCTGGACGACCAAAACCAAAGTATATTGATTGTCGCAAGTATTAGCAATGCAAGTCTCAGGTTAAGACCAAATACACCTACCCTGATTCGGACTTCCATAGACACATAGTCATACTACCAATGGAATTCTGAGGGGTCTATCCAGAGCGAAGCTGTTTCCTTACCATCGGTAAACACAACCTCCTATCACACTTGCATAAGTATCCAATACTTAAATATATGAGAACTATGCAGTTATGCTCCCACATCCAATCTCGATAATACTACGACTATGGATGTTTTAATGATTAAACCTTAGTGGATTGATATTGTATCATATCATCTCAATCCGGAACTAATCATAAGGACTTTTATCATTTATGTATCTTGGTAATCCAATTACAAATGATAAAAGAGCAATTTCCTTTGTCACATAGTTAATTTGTACAACAACACAATGTTCTGTACAAATAGTGATGATATGGGTCATAATTGTCCAACACTGACACCTTTGGCACGTTCAGGATTTCCACTTTCACTTGAATTTTTCTAGTATCATATATACATCCGGCATCGATAAAATTCTATCAACTTTCTCGGATGCAGCCATAGAAAGATACCCATAAACCATATTGACAATACGGACCAATAAACATGCATCCAATACATATCACTTTACTTGCCTTATTTAAGCGGGGATATTCCTCAAGAAAGCTTTGCTCTACATCAAATACAGAGTTAAATCTAGATCAACTTCTAAACAGTTCAATTCTACCTTAGAAAACATAACTTAACTTAACCATTAAATTTCAACTACGTTTTTCGTTGGCGTAGAATCAAAAAGTCAAGAAATATCTAAATTACATGCATGTGCAAACATCAAAATTGGACTATATATCATATATCAAGCATGACTAATATAATGGATGAAGGATCAGACCTGCTCTGATACCATTTTTGTTAGGGTTTTGGCGCGGGCGTAGCGAAAGTCGCGGTTCGAGTGAAATCGTAATTTTAAAACTTTTAAATTATTGAATAAATTATTCAATATCCAATATGAATAATTCATTCATATTTCACCTAAACATATTTATTCGATATCAAATAATGACATAAATAGTTAAGAAACAACGCGAAACTTTTACGAAAACTTTTTTCCCCAAAATGGCATAAAACACGTTTTTGACCGAACCGACTACCCAATGCACATGGGGGCTGCCCAGGTCAGCCCCAATAGTACTAGGGCAGTTGATGGGATGCCCAAACAGTCACCAATTCACTGTTTGGGCAGTCGTCACTCGGTTGGCTCAAAAGTCACCCGGTAATGTCGTTTTTTACCACTTTCGCATATTTCAACTCCGAAACAGTTTCCGGCAATTGTTCCAATACCCAAAACACATCCAATATATTTATATGACATAATTTTCATCGCCATAAACTCATTTTTCTAGATCTGATCCAGAGACCAAAAATATCAATATTTCATGCTTTAATCCAATTTTCTTAACATTAATCACAACACCAATCCAAGCCACCACCAATGAAGCACCCAAGAACAATTCTAGGCATTACAAGAGTGGTCATAAAACTCTAGAATGGCAAAAAGTCATCAAATGACAAAATTGAATCAATATTACATTAATTTCATCCAATCAAACTTCACACATGCATCTAGCCTCCAAATCCATCCTCCAAATACACATTAATTATTAATTGACCGAAATGCCCCTAATGCATGTATTTTCGTTTAACCGTTTAAACGATTCAAATTAACTCATTTAATTCAGTGAAGTATTATGAATAATATATATTATTCATAACGCGTTGCCCAAGCGCTCAACGAGTATACTTCATATTGTGGGACTCTCTAAGTTTAGGTTTATCTGTCACGAAATCTAATTTCGTGTCCATAATTCACCCACTCATGAATTATGACGACCACAAATAATCTCGCTAAACTATGCAAGTTGAGGTCATTGCATACGTATAATCCCTCCGTCAAAGGCTATCTATATTATATCTGGGATATAGATAAAAATGTCAAATCTTTATGGTATAATATAGTCGACTTTCAAATTTACGATCTCTAAATAACACTCTAAACTCGCTTCTGAGGTTATACCACGGCCATGGATTTACTAGATCGCAAACACGTGTAGGATACATATGCCCTGTACACATGACTGAAGGATTCTATCTTGATACGCACTGGATATCATAAGCATCAGTCCACACCCAATGAACAGGCGGAGGTCTGATCTAAATAGATCGGTGACGTGACTTCCATCAAAGTGTGGAGGATAACTCATATATCCATTATGGTATCTCAAGTCGAATGACCACTATGCTCGCTCGACTCGAGAAGATTCCTATTGACGTTGGTGTACCATCTATTAGGAAATCTTCAGTGAGTCGTTTAGTGTTTATCAAATAAACACCTACATGTCTATATGAGTCTCCCAAGACTCATGGTTCATTGGGATAAATCATCGAACCAAGTCACGATATACGACATGTACTGAACTCAGTGGATTTTACTAACCGACCTGTGTTAGTAAATCTTGACCATGAACTTTATTTAAGGATATACAACTCATAGTGATGCTCCACAATGTCAATTACAAACTACGTTGTAAATGCGCACTATATTGTAAATCTTATGGTCTTTGTCTAATATACATGTATCACTAAATTAGATTTAGTTTCAATCTAATCATAATTAGATATCTAATCGTAATTAGATCGAATATGTATATAAAAGACAAGAGGTGCTACCATTAAATAAGTAATATTATGGAAAATGGAATTGTTCGTATTCATGAATCGGAAATAAATACGATCTGGATTGGCACTCCGAGCACCAACCCTAACAGTCCCATACACTCCAACATATACACCACGGGTCCCAGAATCGAACCAACTTTTCTCTCAGCCTATTGTGATTCCTCCTCTGGAGATGATATCTCTGAATCAGCCTCAAATGATGTAATAATTGATTCTCAGTCTTAGTCCACAGATTCTGAGAAAGATCTTGATGATATCACTACTTTGCTCATGGCAACATCTACTGGTTCCAATATGCAACAACATCCGTACACAACGGAAGAACCAGATGAAATTGATGAACCCATGCCAGAACAAACGCCGCTAAAAGAACCATCAAAACCATCAAGTGGTCCTTGGTTTACATTTGATGGACTTCCCCTATCAAAATGACATATAAAGTTCATGAGATAGCTGTCTGGATTGATTTGCAGATGAAAAATCCAAATGTAACGCTTAATGATATTCTAAAAGAATTCACTACCAGATTCACTGGATCTCTTAGAAATTGGTTTCAGTCCCTTGGAGCTTACATGCAGATGCAGTTCGTTCAGTATGATTTCGCAGGCTTAGCCCCCAGATTAATTCATATGGAATTCCTTGGAGATGTCTCGGTTATTGACAAACAGGCCCGAAAATACTATTTCTAGATGAAATGTTGTTCGTTAAAAATAAAAGATTTGGATTTTCATTTTCAGCATATGTGTCAGAAGTATCATATTCTGAATGGCGTGAATGATGTCAACCTCTGCCATACATATGCCAGCTCTCTTCCAACTGAGCTCCAGCTATAACTTCAAAGATAGATTCTCCAAACCAAAAGAGAAATGAAAGATATTTCCCTTGGAGAACTCCACCAAATGGTTCTCTTATCTCGTGAAAGGTTATGAGAAAATCAAGAAATATTTTAGCTCATGCTTGAACAAAGAAAGCCTTTGAAGTCAGCATGCCAGAAGTATTACCTGGAAATTAGGTGCAAAAATAAGCAGTGCACTTGTCCATCCAAGAAGAAATCTCATTTCCAAAAGTATGACAAGAAGGTTAAGAAGTACAAGAAGAAGAAGGACTACAAACGAAAGTTTAAGTTCTTCAAGAAGAAACAATTCTGTGGAAAATGAAAGACATCCCAATTGATATTTTATCTGCGGAAAGAAATGGCATTTCTCTAATAATTGTCCTAACAAACTGTAGACACTGCATTTTTACATAAAGGCCAATGATGAGCCTCGTATGGAGGCACTACCCGATAAGTTGCAGAAGTCGCGAGAAACGGACGTCGGAAGGGAAAATTCTAAAATTAATAGCTCGTCAAAATTTAAAATTGCTAGTTAGACGTGGGTTCGCTTAGTCAATTCCTGTTTAAAACATTAATCTTGGCCCAAAACCCTCGCACCCATCCAAAGCCCATACGCACCCATCAAAAGCCCACATGCATAACTCTAACCCTAATGCACCACTATAAAAGATAACCTAAAGCAAACCCTAACCCCCCTCGCTTCACAGACATCCACGGTAACACACAAACAAAACAAAAAAGAAAAAACCATAACACCCTCTAGCCTCTCGCCTCCATCATCTTCCTCTCAACCACTCGGCAAACTAACAGAGAATAAACCCTAATAGCCACCCACCCTCTCATCAATTCAGCGAACAAACAAAAACCCTAGAAGCTAAACACAGACTCACGGCACACACATTTTACTAAAACTGGCACACGGCTTCACCCAGTGAATCAATCCCTCTTTCATACAACAAACAGCCCTCACGCCACCATGACGTCTCTCTCCTCTCACGGCCACACATCACAACAGACCACCATCACATGGAGCCACAAACCACGTAAGCTCTCTCATCCCCTCACTCACTCGGCAAAACCAAACCCTAAAAGCCCTCCTAACTCTCGGCCTCTCCTTCACGTGAACAAATCACACGGCAACGGCCCTTCACGAAACGCAACCCACCATCACGCCATCAACAAACACACTACAAGCCACACACCTTGCTCAACGAACTGTACTGTAATTTAGACACTCACACAAGAGACACTCATACACGTCCAAACCATAAACCATTACCCCACTGACCGAGCAGCCGCTAAACCGACACTTTGAAACACACACCACAAAGAGACTCACGGCAAAAAGAAAACACCAAAGCTCTTCTCTCTTTAAACCCTAAGGCAGCCAAACATATTGCCATTCATATCACCGACAAACACACACACTCCAGACACCTCACGCCACTTACAAACACAAAGAGACATGTCCCTTAAGCCACCACACTCGGCCTCACCACGCACTCGGCCTCATCACACACAACCGAGCAACAAAGCAACAAAACCAAGCCAACTCACCGAACCCACCACGTGAAGACACAAAACAACATTCTCTCTCTCTCACCCAAACACAAAGCCACAAATCACCCCACCAACCGAAACACACATATACACACCCAAACAAGACAGCCACACACGGCAGCCACACGTCCACTGAATACACACACACTAAGCTGAATACAACAAACACAACAAACAGCCACCAAACTAAGCCAAGAAACGAGAGCTCTTCCATCACCATACCGACCAGATAATAACCAAATAACCAAACACAAATAAAGCAACAAATAGCCACATTTTCAACAAATAACTGCCTTGACCAAATAAATTAAATAAAAGGAAGCCACATGGACCGTGAAGCAGTGAACGTGAAGCCAAATGAAACAAATCCTTCCACCGACTGCTCACAAATAAAAAATTACCCTTTGAACCGACCAAAGCCTGCCCTGCACGTGAGACAACAAGAAGACGCAAAACAGTCCAAAAACATCCTCTAAGAACAGTCCAAAAAATAACCCAAAAAACAGTCCCCTAAACACCCCAAAACAGTCTAAAAAATCATACGAAAAACAACAGCAGAAAACGTAAAAAAACAGTAGCAGAAAACGTAAGAAAACAGAGGGTAAAAATAGAGAAAAATAGCAGGTGAAAATAGATAAAAACAACTATGGAAAATAGCGAAACAGCGAGCGGAAATAGTAAACCAACGAACCAGAAAAAGAGCGAAGCGTTAACCCTTCCGGCGACGTCCCAACGCACTCCCGAGAAGCGACTTAAAAGGTAAGACCTGAGGGCACTCTTTGTTATATTTTATTTTGTCGTCCTGGAAACGGCATGTCTGGTTGGACGTGGAATACGTCCAACTGGGTATGCGAAGTCCTACAATTAAAACGGCCAAATTCTTTGGTCACATATTTATTATTCCGCATTTATTTTGTATTATTAGTCTTTTATTATTTCTCATTTAATTCACATTTTATTGTTCCGTATTTGTTTTGTGTTATTTATCTTCCTTGTTATTTCGCATATTTGTCTATTCAGTTATTTATTGTTATATGCATTATCATATTTCATGTATATCAACATTGGGTTAATGATTGCGTTGTGTTAATGATTGCGAGTTATCCCTTGCGGTATATCGGATGGAAACCCAGACATAAATTCTGTAGCCGAATCCAAATGGACGGTAGTGCGGTCTGTACATGGGATACAACTCCACGTACCGCTTGAGAAACACTCATGCATGTGTTTATGTCATTATAGATGCCGTTTTTTGTAATCTCGTTCAAACGCGTTCCCGAATGCCATATGAACATATGCATTATGCCTCACTCCGTTCGAACATATTTCTGAACGCTAATTGAACGCATACATTCGGCCATATCCCGTTCGAACGCATTTTCGAACGCTACTCGAACTCATGCATTCTGTTTTACCATGTTCATATCTTATCCCGTTCGAACGCATTTTCGAACGCTACACGAACCCATACATTCGGCCTTATCCCGTTCGAACGTGTTTTCGAACGCTACTTGAACGCATGCATTCTGTCTTGTCATGCATCAGACCTTATCCCGTTCGAACGCATTTTCAAACGCTACACGAACACGTGCATTCTGCCTCACTCCGTGCGAACGTATTTCCAAACGTTATACGAACGAGCACACACTGGACATACCATTTTTCATCATATTTCATGCATGTTTGCCTCTTCGGTTATTTCTTTCTGCCTCGTGTGCTTAATTATCTGTCGCAATTGTTAACATTTCTATTGTCATTACTGCACTTCTCTTATTAACATGTTTTTAGAATTATGCATTTGCTTTCACATACATTTATGTTTATGGGTGTGCAAACTTGTATGTCATTTGAATTATCTTGTATGTGTTGCATAAGACTTGGTTATATCATTGCTTAAACCCGTTTATTACAATTGGCATAAGTAAGGGACCACTCTGAACCCAACGGTTTGAGGTGTTCCCTTGCGAGTGGTGAGTGCGGCCTTAAATCATTTCCCAGTTCACACTGGGTGGCGACTCCATTTATTCTCTGTTTTAGTCCTCCGTGGGCTACTATGTACTCCCAACGGGCTGCGAGCCCGGACAGCGTCGCTACAGTCTGGCGACTCCACTAGGAATAGAGAATCGGCCCCGAAATAATGTCTTGTAATGTTTGTGATTTTTTCTTTAGTTTACATTGTCTCATATATTTTGCATACCACTTTTCACCTTGATGGCATCATATATCGTGAAGTTGTTTTCGCTCGAAGCGACGGATCGTTACATAGTATCATCACTCGTTGGCACGTACCTTAGGGTATAAAAAAGGTATGCTCACTTGGTCGTTCGAACCCTTGAGTGGGGAGACCTAGTTGTGGGCAACCCTTCGCCGGCGGGAGCCTTTATCAATACTCACATAAAGCTGCATGAGAACCATAGTTATATGACCTATAGAAGCCACCCTTTATGCTTGTGTTTGGGACCATCATCATTTGGATTCATTTGGACTTCTTGTCATGAGATGTGAACTTGTTGGGCCATTTAATCTGAGACGAGTTTGTGTCTTATGACGATTAGGCCAAAAGCTTCCAAAATATCGATGGGCCACTTTGTGTGTGGGTCCTCTGTCATTTGAAGTTGTCTAGCCATGTTATCGCAAAAGTGTAAACTTGTTGGGCCTTTTTCAACTGGGACAAGTTTGCACCTCGCAATAATATGATTGAATGCTTTGAAATGATAATGGGCCAACTTGTATGAAAACCTTGATGGACTTAGAAAATCCAATCATGATATAAATATGCTAGAAGCATGAGTTCGATATCCACATTGGCTTTCATCCAGGAAGGATACGCCTTGTTACGGCATATTTATTTATTTTGGATACCTCCAAGTCCATCCCCATGACCGTGATCACCGAAGGCCCAATTCATCGTTTCTAGATAATGGCACGATCCCCATAATAGGCTTAGTCCATGTTGTAAATGGGCGATCTTTGTCTTTTACCGATGGAAAATGACTGAGGTATCCAAGGTTCGCCTTTTGTAGCATAGGAGAGAACAATTTGTGTACCCCACATTGGTGCATAAAATAAGCCATACCTAGGACAGAAATAGACTTACCACGAGTGTGGGAGATATAAGGTCGGAAGGATATATGTTGTTTTGATAACCACTTGCATCTCATGCATACACGCATCATGTTAACCCATGTGTCTTAAAAGCCATCATAGATATTCGTTGGGTTAGAGAGAAGAAAGATCTGTCAAGAAGAGTTTAGCAAACATGGATATCGGGGAAAAGGAAGCCGAGAAACAGAAAAATTTACGGCAAGAATAAAAAGGCCATTGGGGGGCCTTCAGTAAAAAAAAAGGAAAAAAAAAAAAGAAAAGAAAATTTGTTTGATTTTAGTCCTTAATAGTTTGGCATAAGTCCGATGATGAAATGGTTTGCTTTAGGGTGAAATCTTAGAAACGATAAACTCTTTATGTGCTTTTATCTGATACTTTGAGTAATTGATCTATGTTAGACTCGTAAGCACTTGATTATGGTTCTTAGCAGTGAAAACTTGAGTAGTTAGCAAAGTGACTAGTTGAAGAAATTGTAGGTCAGTGAATGACTGTTCGCCTAAATGTCTATCCCGATTTGCTTGTGTTATGATGTGTGGTATGGTTGAAAATAAAAGAAAAGTCTCTAAAGAAAAGAATTAAACCACCTATAACCGATAAGTGTGAAGCTACCCATGGGCGAGTATTAGGACCACCATGAGGAGAAATGCTACCTTAAATGGTAGGTGTGTTGAAAAAAAAAGAAAAAAAAAGTTCAACACACCTACCATTTATTGAACTTTTTTTTTCTTTTTTTTTTCAACACACCTACCCTTTAAGGTAAGACCTGAGGGCACCTTTTGTTATATTTTATTTTTTCGTCCTGGAAACAGCATGCCTGGTTTGACGTGGAATACGTCAAACCGGGTATGCGAAGTCCTACATTGAAAACGGCCAAATTCTTTGGTCACATATTTATTATTCCGTATTTATTTCGTATTATTAGTCTTTATTATTTCGCATTTAATTCACATTTTATTGTTCCGCATTTATTTTGTGTAATTTATCTTCCATGTATTATTTATAAATGTTGCCATAGTGCTCTAAGGGTATGTTTCATTAGTGAGACTCTCTAGATTCAGGCATATCCGTCACGAAATCCAATTTCGTGTCCATAATTTATCCACCCGTAAATTATGACGATCACGGATAAACTCGCTGAATCATACAGGTCGAGGTCATGGCAAATGTATAATTCCTCCGTCACAGGTATCCGGATAAATCCCAGAGATATAGATGTAAACGTCAAATCTCTATAGGGATTATCCAGTCAACTATTCTATTAGCAATCTCAAAAAGAACATTTAGAACTAACTTCTAAATTGTACCACCGGGCCCATGGTTTTATCTGATTGCTAATCATATGGACTACCTATGCTCTGATACACAGAACTGACGGATCCTATCTCGATACACACAGGACACCATGAGGATCTATCCACACCCAACGAACAGGCGGAGGTCTGATCTAAATAGATCGGTGATGTGACTGCCATCTAAGTGTGGAAGATATCTCATGCGCCCACAGTGGTATCTCAAGTCGAAGAATCACAAGTGCTACTCAACCCGATAAGATTCTTATTGACGTTGGTGTACCATCCATTAAGAATCTTCGGTGAGTCGTTCAGTGTTTATCCGCTATAAACATCTACACGTCTATACTAGTCTCCAAGACTTATGGTTCATTGAGGAAACCATTTGAATCATATATTCCAGCATACGACATGTACCGGTCTCAACGGGTTTACTATACTGACCAAGTAGTGTAAACCTTGACCAGGAACAGTATGAGAATGACAACGTCATGATACTACTCAATGTCAGATGCGACGCTTTTGCAACAGTATCATGACTAGTCATTCTAAGGTCATTACGTCTTTACCATATTAAAAGATACATTATATTATATCAATTGCATATATTATTCATAATAATAACGTTTTACAGAAGTATTCATAAAGAAATACAACCGGGAATTGGCGCTCTGAGCACCAACCCCAACAAAAACTCCCACTTGCTCTAGTGCCAATAACGATTGTATCTAATACCCATCGAATCCATGTGTTTATCAAACAACTTCGGAGGTATGGCCTTTGTCAGGGGTCTGCTATATTATCTTCACTCGGTACCTTGCACACGACAATATCCCCTCGTGACACAATCTCTCGAATGATGTGGTACTTGCGTTCCACATGCTTCGACTTCTGATGCGCCCTCGGTTCCTTTGCTTGATCAATGGCTCCAGTATTATCACAGTATAACGGAATCGCATTCTCGATTCTTGGGACAACTCCCAATTTTATGATAAAGTTCTTTATCCACACAGCCTCTTTTGCAGCTTCAGAAGCTGCAATATATTCCGCCTCAGTGGTGGAATCTGCTGTTGATCCCTGTTTGGAACTCTTTCAACAAACTTCACCTCCGTTAAGGGTAAATACGAATCCAGATGTAGACTTTCTATCATCGAGATTCGATTGGAAATCAGAATCCGTTTACTCGTTAACTTGCAGTTCGTTTCCTCCATAAATTATTAACTTATCCTCAGTATCTTTAAGATACTTGAGGATATGTTTAATGGCCATCAATGGTCATTACCTAGATTGGACTGATATCTGCAAGTTACGCTAACAGTGAAACTGATATCAGGCCTTGTACATAACATGACATACATTATGCTACCCAAACATGAAGCATAAGGTTGGTTAGACATTCTAACATTCTCATCTTCTGTTTGTGGACTCATCTTCTTTGAGAGATGAATCTCATGTCTGAACGGTATGTTTGTTGTCTTACAGTTACCAAAATTATACCGTTCCAAGATCTTATCTATGTACGTTGATTGGCATAACCCAATCAGCCTCATTTGTCTATCTCTATAGAGTTTTATCCCTAAAACATAGGAACCTTCTCCCAGGTCTTTCATGGAGAAAATCTTACAGAGGTACGCTTTGACGCTTTGTAACATACCTAAATCATTCCCAATGATTAGGATGTCATCAACATATAGGACTAAAAATATGACCATGCTCCACTGGCCTTCTGATACACACAGGATTCTTCAGAATTCTTAAGAAAACCAGACGATCTAATAATCTCGTCGAATCGAAGATTCCAACTTCGTGAAGCTTGTTTAAGTCCATAAATGGACTTCTTAAGCTTACATACCATACCCGAGTTCTCGTTGGATGCAAAACCTTCCGGCTGTTCCATATAGATTTCTTCAACAAGAAATCCATTTAGAAAAGTCGTTTTGACATCCATTTGCCAAATCTCGTAGTCATGATACGCAGCTATAGAAAGCAAAATCCGAATAGACTTAAGCATTGCTACTGGTGAAAAAGTTTCATCGTAGTCGACGCCAGGTCGATGCGTGTAACCTTTTGCTACCAGTCAGGCCTTGTAAGTTTCAACCAAACAGTCAGGCCTGCGCTTCCTCTTGTAAACCCATTTACAACAGATAGGAACAATTCCTTCGGGAAGCGAAACCAAGTCCCAAACTTGATTCTCATGCATTGAGTCTATCTCGGATTTCATGGCACTTTACAATTTCAAGGAGTCAATGTCCAACATCGATTCTCTATAGGTAAAAAGATCAGTCTCTTCAACTAAGAGAACATCCAGACTCCTTTCTTGTATCAAATACAAGCGTTCAGGAGGTCTAGATACCATTTCTGACCTACAGAGTGTGTGTGTTGAAGCTCATTCATCTACTTGAACTTCAGGTTCCTCCGTTGGTTCATTTTTTTCAGGTTGGAATTCATCAAGCTCAACCTGTCTATGATTACCTCCTTTTGACAAAAATTCTACTTCTAGAAATTTTACGAAGCGAGCTACGAACACATTTCGATGCTCGGTATCATAGAAAAGATATCCCCTCATATTTGAAGGATATCCGACAAACCTAAACCTTTGCCCTCGAGGCGAAAGCTTATCTTGC
The DNA here is from genome assembly GCA_019454045.1 of Zanthoxylum bungeanum. NCBI lineage: Eukaryota > Viridiplantae > Streptophyta > Magnoliopsida > Sapindales > Rutaceae > Zanthoxylum > Zanthoxylum bungeanum. The sequence continues at coordinate 19,257 of SKCR01019135.1, read as the reverse complement.
TGAGTCACCCTGACATAAGCAGGAAAACCCCAAACCTTAATGCAATTAAGATTTGGTCTCCTACCGAACCATATCTCATACGGAGTCGTAGGAACAACTTTCGAAGGAATCTTATTCAAAAGAGGTGCATCTGTTAAAAGAGAGTAGCCCCATAAGTAATAGGGCAAATCTGTGAAACTCAACATCGATCAGACCATATCCAATAAAGTCTGATTTCTCCTCTCAGCACTTCATTGTGCTGTGGAGTACCTGGAGGAGTATATTGAGCGATAATCACATTCTCTTTCATATAATCAATGAATTCACCACTCATATATTCTCCGCCTTGATCAGGTCGAAGGCAATTAATATATTGACCAGTTTGTTTTTCTACTTCATTTCGGAACTCTTTGAACTTTTCAAAGGTTTCCGATTTATGTCGCATCAAATAGACATAACCGTACTGTGACAGATCATCGGTACAGATAACGAAGTACGAATAAACACTGTGAGCAGTCTGACTTAGTGGACCACAGACATCAAAATGTACGAATTCCAGTAAGTTAGTGGAGCGGTGTCCAACACCAGAAAATGGGGCTTTGGTCATCTTACCATGAATACACGATTCACAAGTTGGATAGGATTCAATGGTGAGATCTGGTATCAAACCATTCCTAACCAATTGGGTAAGGCGTTTAACGTCTATATGACCTAGTCGCATATGCCAAAGTTCAGTATTATTAATTACAGGTAAACTACGTTTATTAACTCCAGTATTTAAAATATATTTTGAAGTTTGCAATGTATAATGACCATGCTGGTTTGGACAATAAAGGATCTGAATATTACTTTTATCATATAAATAAAAAGAACAGTTCTTAATATTAATATGAAAGCCTTATGTATCCAATACAAAAAGTGATATAATATTAGCTACACATCCTGGTGGAAAATGACAATCATTTAACAAAAGTGTCTCATTCGACAATGAGATCTCCCATACTCCCACTGTAACTGCATTCAGAGAGTCTTCACTCCCGAATCGCAACTGCATCTCTCCAGACTTCAGTATTCTACTTTCCTTCAGCACCTGCAATGAATTGCAAATGTGAATGGGACAAGCAAAATCTAAAATCCAGTTGGATGTAACGGCTTCACAAGCCAAAGATAAATCAATAACTGGAAAAATAAATGTACCTGATGTATATGTTATCTCCATCCTCAGCTGGGCAATGTAGTCAGGACAGTTTCTTTTCCAGTGCCTGACTTTGCTGCAGTGATGGCATTTTTCTTCAGAAGCCCTTTTGGGCTTTGCTATCTTTGCCTATGGTTGAGGACCGATACCCTTCTTCTTCTTTCCTTTCTTCTTTTTTCCCTTTGACCAAGTCTGGGAAGAAGCAGAAAGTGAAGTGGGTCTAGGAGGGCGAGTCGGTACTCTCTTCTTGAGGTCCTCTTCCGCTGTGACCAACATCTTATACAGCTCTTGGTAGGTACAGATAATCTCGTTCATGTTGAAGTACATCACGAACTGGCGATAAGAAGCTAGGAGAGAACCAAGAATGACACTCCTACCGAGAATGTCATTCAGAATGAGATTATGTTGCCTCAATTGATCGATCAAATCGATCATCTGAAGAACTTGTGGGCTAATAGCTTGCCCCTCATCCAATCGCGCATGGAATAGTTCCATTGCGACCTTATGAACAACAACTTGTTCTTGGTTCTCAAACGATTGTCTTAATCGTGTCATCATAATATAAGCATATGACATGCCATAATACTGTTTCTTGAGTCCCGGTGAAAGCAAACTTAAGATGTATGATTTAACCCTTAAAACATCATCCTTCCAAGCTTGGAAGACTTCGCGTTCTTCCGGTGTAGCGTCCTCTGCCACAACAAAGGGCAGTGGACCCTCAAGAACATATCCCAACCTCTCGGAATCGAGGAAAATCCTCAAATCCATATCCCAATCGGCGAAGTTATCAGCGCCTTTAAGTTTGTTCGCATCAAACATATGCGCAAACTGATTTGTGGATGGTGCCGCCATCGCAAATCTATTAAATAGATCATGAAAAACGGTTAGCAGAAAATTAAGCAGTTTCATATAATATCTTAAGCATAAACTAGATCATGGATTTTTAATCTAAAAATACCCCTCCCACTAAATCATGCAATACTGTAATCCCCAAACAGAATATAAAGATTTAATAATTAAATTAAATACAAATAGTGAAAGGTGGATCCCGTGAATATATTTCAGCTCACAGCAGAGGCACGGTCTCGCCTACGTATATTCATCAAGTAGACAACTCATTTGTCAATCACTCACTAGTGACTCCTGGGTTTCCGGTCCTAGTCGTTTCTCGTTGTCGCTGCTAAGGCAGGCCCACAAGGAGACGTACCAAGGTTAAACTCATCAATGATAAACTCAAATTACTTGCGTAACCCTCACAGCTAGGGCACGTTCAGGATTCCGCTTTCACTTGAATTTATCTAATAACTGATATACATCCGGTATAAATAAATCTCTATCGGCTACACCCTCACAGCAGAGGCACGGTCTCGGATGTAGTCGCGGAGAAATATTAATAAACCGTATTTACAAGACGGACCACATAACATGCATCAAATACATAATTACATTTAAACCTTATTAATTAGGGATTTTCCGCTAAGTGTCATACACCCTAAATCTAATCAAATTAGATTATAACATGCATGTATAAAGTCAAGTAAATATGATTAAACATTGAATTAAATGGCTAATCATATTAGGGGGGCCTAGAATCAGACTCCATCTGATACCATTTTGAAGGGAGTTTTAGGGCGGATATCCAGTAACGCAACGGAATAGTGGAAAATCAAAATTTTTCCGATTTCAAAAAATTTTCTCGGATTAATAAAATAAACTTATTTATTTTATTATCCAATAATCAAATTATGAAATAAAACACTATAAATCAAATTTATGTGAATTTACCGAATTGCCCTTAAACGTTACATTTTGTTCATTTTAATCTGAAATTGTTCGAAACGATTTTGGATGATTCTAAATCATTACAAATATGAATTTAACATGTCATACATATTGAAAATCAAATTGCAACAAAAATTCCCAAATTTTAGCCATAAGGCCGAGAGCCTCAATGAAGCACCAAAGTGTGCATTTTGCAATTTCAATGTTCAAAACACATCCAAATGAAATCCAATCAACATAAGATTTAATATGTATCATATACACATCCAAATACACAACATAAGTGAAAAGCACGAAATTTGGAAGTGGTCTTAAACCCTAATTTTTCAATTTCTTCAAATTGGACAAATTAGACCAAATTGGTTAAATCCAATACTTCAATAATATTTCTTCCATTAAGATCAAGCCTCACCACAATGAAACAACTATAGAAAAATTCTAGGTCATTTAAGAGTGGGTCAATAACTCTAGAATGGCAACAAGGTTCTAAAACCATGAAAAGAATGCTAACTAGCTTATTAGCAACATCCTATCAACTTTATACATGCTCAACCCTTTTATCAAACTTTCATCCACCAAAAAAACAAAGAATAAAGAATAGAAAAACTTAAGAACATCACAAGATATGGCCAAGAACAAGAGGAACAATTTTCTCTTAATGGCAAGTTGGAAAAACTTACTTAAAACCAAGCTTTTCTTTGATTTTTCTTTCTTTCTCTCTAGCTTCTTTGTCTTCCTTCAATGGAGTTTTTGATAAAGTGTTTTAGGTTATCAAACCTAAATGAAACAAAACAATATATACTTGCACACTTTTAGCATTGGCCGAATTTTAAGCTAATAAAGTATCAAGATATTATTTTTTATTTCATTTAAAGTTTTTGTGGGACACAAAAACTGGACGACGCATGCTGTCCCGGGCTCGCGGCCCGGTCGGGAGTACGGAGTAGCCACGGGGGACTAAACCGGAGAATAATGGAGTCGCCCACCCGGTGTGAACCGAGAAAATGATATTTAAGGCCGCACTCACCCCTCGCAAGGGAAGACCTCAAACCGTTGGGTTCGGAATGGTCCCTTACTTATGTCACTTGTAATGAAAGGATTTGTGTAATAATTTAATCAAGCTTAAGTAACACTTATTTCCAAGAGTATCATGCTTCTAAATCCATATGCACAAAAATAAAACTTACACCTAATTTGCATATATTTCACATCTAAGATTGCATGCTTGAAAGTACATCAAAGTTAGCAACGAACATACAACTTCATTGGCATATTGTATTCATGGAAACACAAGCAACACTAACCACACAAGCACACATAAAAGCGAATCAAATAATGGCGAACATGTGATTTCATAGAATATTCATAAACAAATAGCATTACATGTCCATGCACAAATAAAATAGTCAACTAAGTACATAATGCAAAAGACAAAAACACTTAAGGATGCAATTAGTCATTAAGTAAGCATGCTATGACGTGTGCAAAAGAAGATAATAATATGGACACAAACACACATGTGAGCACTTTTCCAAGTGGTACGTGGAATTGTATCCCAAGTACAGACCGCACTACCGTCCATCGGAATCGGCTACGGAATTTATGTTTGGGTTTCCATCCGATATACCACAAGAAATAATACTCAAATGCTATCATGACATGGATATATGAATTGTAATACGTTAAGCCAAGACTAAGGGATAGATGATGCAATCAATATATGAAAGACGCGGCAAATATCGTGGTAAATGTAGCCTTTTAGGCTTTTCTTTCCCCAAATGGAGAACCTTTTTTAGTCCAACACAATAAGCCCATGCGCTTTTCATTACAATGCGTATACAAGATAAAGATAACTATATGAAACTTCGTATACCCGATTGAACACATCTTACATTCAACCGAATATACATCAACCGGCGCGGCAAAGCATCGTGGTAAGGTGTGGTAAAAGGGTTTTAACCCCTCAAATAGGGGACCTTTAATCCGACTTACTAAGCCCATGCGCTCGATCGCATCATGCATACAAAGAATAAAGACATAATATCAAACTTAGTATGCCCGATTGAACATATCTTACATTCAACCGAACACACATCAACCGGCGTGGCAAGCATCGTGGTAAAGGAATTTAACACCCAAATAGGGGACCTTTAATCCGACTTAATAAGCCCATGCGCTCGATCGCATCATGCATAAACAAGTAACATGCGGAATTTAAATGACGAATAATAAATCAAAGCAACATAAAACAAAAAGAAAGTGTCATTTACTCAAGCGGTACGTGGAGTTGTTATCCCGAGTACAGATCATACTACCGTCCATTCGGAATAGGCTATGAAATTTATGTCCGGGTTTCCATCCGATATACCGTGAGAGTTGACACATCTTTCATTTTATTCCAGGCCACAACATACAATATTTCACAATTCATGCACTTTCTATCTATCAAGGGCCACAACATGTTTCATCACTCAAAAATAATCATGCAAACGAAACTCAATAAATAATAAAAATACAACTGAAAACAAGTGTGAAAAATACCATCAGGTCTAACCTTTTATGTCGACTTTCGGACTCTCGTTTCACGGCCGTCAGAAGGGCTATCACTCCACAACTCTTCCGATTCACTGGATTAACGTCTTAGCTCTCTGTTTTGCTGTTTTGGTCGCTGTTTTCAATCTGTTTTGCTGTTGTTTTCTCTGTATTTTCTGCTTACTGTTTCAGATCTTCAAAACGACTGTTTGGGGACTGTTTTAATGCGTTTTTGGAGGGTAAATGGCTACTGTTTGGGAAGGGTTTCGGGAGTAATTTCTGGTCACTTTTTTGAGCAGTTTTTAGGCAGTTTTTGGGTGCAGTTTTGGGACAGTTCTGGACAGTTTGAGACTGTGTTTTCACGGCTGATTGTATGTTTCAGAGGCTGTGAGTGACTTGGGCTGAAGGGCAGTGTGTGCGTGAGTGAATGGGACGTGAGCGTGGGTGTTGTGGCGTGAAGAAGGTCATGTGAAGAGGGTGCCTGCATGAGTTGTGAAGGGTTGTTGCTTATGGAGTTAATGTGTTTGTCGTTACTGAGGTTTAGGGCTGGTGAATGGCGCTTGTTTGGCAAGGGACGTGAGGTGCGTGGAGGATCAGAGGGAGTTTTGTGAAGGCAAAGGGGCTGTATGTTTGTAAAGGGAGTAGTTTGTGGTGCGTGGAAGGCAAGGGCAGTGGCTGCTACGGGCTGCGGGATTTGTGTGTGATGAAGCCGTGGAGGGCAGTTAGTGGAGTAAGGTGGGTGGCTTAAAGCTTGTCAGTTTTGTCATTCGTTTCTTATGTTAGTGTTTTTTTCTTGGTCGGTTGGTGTTTAGTTGTGAAGGGCTGGTGATTTTGGCTGTGGAGGGGTTGTTCACGTTGAATCTTAGGGTTTTTGGTTTGTGATATGTGAAGCCGAGTGAGAGAGAGGCAAGGGTGTTGGTTTGTGTTTATTTTTATAGTGAGAGGGTATGGTTTGCATGGTTTGGTGTCAAACAAGGAAATGATTTGATTGATTGGGGGGACAAATTTTGGTGAATTAGGAAGGTTGAATATTTGATTGGTTTAGATTAGGAATACAATATTTATAATTGGTTATGATTGATTTTAATTAGGCATAATACTTGTTAAGTTGGGTATATAATATATTGATTTATCTTTATTAGGCATGCAATTCTTAATTTGTGTAAGTATTTTATTATTTTGGTAGGTGATTATTTAGATTTTATTTGTTTTATTTAATTACACATGTGTTAAATATATATTTAATTAATTATTTTATTTAATTTGGTATATGATTTAATTATTATTTTATTTAATTTGGGTTGTATTTTGAGGGTCTTGGGCGTGTGGGCTTCCCTTGGGCGTGAGTGGGCTTGGCTTGGTGGGTTTGGTTTGTGTGGGCTAGGTGTGTGGGCTTGCGGGGGTTTTAGGTCAAGGCCAGGGGGTTTGCGGGGGTTTTGGGCCGAGGTTAAGTGGTTTGCGGATTTTTTTAGGCTAAATGTGCTTTTAAAACGGAGGTCCACCAGCGAGCCCGAAGCTAAACAAGCGAGTAAAATTCGACAAAGTACTGATTTCCATCTTTTCCCTTCCGACGTCCGTTTCCCGCGGCTTTCGTGACTTAAAAGGTAGTGCCTCCAAATGAGACTCATCATCGGGTTTCACATGCAAAAATGCAATGCCTACAGTTTTGCTTTATCAACTTGTTACTTTAATGATTAAACCATTAAATGAATAAAGCAAGTCAATATTGGCAACTCAAGTCATTAAAGAAAATATCATAACTTAAAAAAAATATTTATACTTTAATTAATTTAATCATTTAACAATTAATAATTAATTAATTAATTAAATACAAATATATTAAATATATGTATTATATTTACAATAAATATCAATACATATATATTTATGATATTAGTCAAATATCTCAATTTGACAATTAATTAATGTGTATTTGAATTAATCAAATATTAAATACAAATACACAAAAATTGCAAAATGACTATTGGGTCCCTATTAATGTACTATTGCGTTTAACCTTTAAACGACTTATAAATAATCAGTATTATTTATAAATGTTGCCCTAGTGCTCTACGAGTATGTTTCATTAGTGAGACTCTCTATATTCAGACATATCCGTCACGAAATCCAATTTCGTGTCCATAATTTATCCACCCGTAAATTATGACGATCACGAATAAACTCGTTGAATCATACAGGTCGAGGTCATGGAAAATGTATAATTCCTCCGTCACAGGTATCCGGATAAATCCCAGAGATATAGATGTAAACGTCAAATCTCTATAGGGATTATCCAGTCGACTATTCTATTAGCAATCTCAAAAAGAACATTTATAACTAACTTCTAAATTGTACCACGGGCCCATGGTTTTTATCTGATTGCTAATCATATGGACTATCTATGCTCTGATACACAGAACTGACGGATCCTATCTCGATACAGACAGGACACCCTGAGGATCTATCCACACCCAATGAACAGGCTGATGTCTGATCTAAATAGATCGGTGACGTGACTGCCATCTAAGTGTGGAAGATATCTCATGCGCCCACAATGGTATCTCGAGTCGAAGAATCACAAGTGATACTCAACCCGATAAGATTCTTATTGACGTTGGTGTATCATCCATTAAGAATCTTCGGTGAGTCGTTCAGTATTTATCCGCTATAAACACCTACACGTCTATACTAGTCTCCAAGACTTATGGTTCATTGAGAAACCATTGGAATCATATATTCCAGCATACGACATGTACCGGTCTCAACGGGTTTACTATACTAACCAAGTAGTGTAAACCTTGACCAGGAACAGTCTGAGAATGACAACGTCATGATACTACTCAATGTCAGTTGCGATGTTTTTGCAACAGTATCATGACTAGTCATTCTAAGGTCATTACGTCTTTACCATATTAAAAGATACATTATATGATAGAAACTGCATATATTATTCATAATAATAACGTTTTACAGAAGTATTCATAAAGAAATACAACCGGGAATTGGCGCTCTGAGCACCAACCCCAACACAAAGCTCTTCTCTCTTTAAACCCTAAGGCAGCCCAACACACTGCCTTTCATATCACCGAAAAATACACACACACTCCAGACACCTCACGCCAGTTACAAACACAAAGACACACGTCTCCTAAGCCACCACACTCGGCCTCACCATGCACTCGGCCTCATCACACACAAACCAAGCAACAAGCGACAAAACCAAGCCAACTCACCGAGCCCACCACGTGGAGACACAAAACAGCACACCCTCTCTCACCCAAACACACAGCCACAAATCACCCCACCAACCGACACACACATATACACACCTAAACAAGACAGCCACACACGGCAGCCACATGTCCACTGAATACACACACACTAAGCTGAATACAACAAACATAGTAAACAGCCACCAAACTAAGCCAAGAAACGAGAGCCCTTCCATCATCATACCGACCAGATAACAACCAAATAACCAAACACAAATAAAGCAACAAATAGCCACATTTTCAACCAATAAAACCACAACAAATAACTGCATTGACCAAATAAATTAAACAAAAGGAAGCCACATGGACCGTTAAGTAGTGAACGTGAAGCCAAATGAAACAAATCCCTCCACCGACTGCTCACAAATAACAAAATAACCCTTTTAACCGACCAAAGCCTGCCCTCCACGTGAGACAGCAAGAAGACGCAAAACAGTCCAAAAACAGCCTCCAATAAAGTTCAAAAAATAACCCAAAAAACAGTCCCCAAACACCCCAAAACAGTCTAAAAAATCATACGAAAATAGCAGCAGAAAACGCAGAAAAACAGCAGCAGAAAATGTAAGAAAACAACGGGTAAAAATAGAGAAAAATAGCGGGTGAAAATAGAGAAAAACAGCGAGGGAAAATAGCGAAACAGCGAGCGAAAATAGCAAACCAGCGAACCAGAAAAAGAGCGAAGCGTTAACCCTTCCGGCGACGTCCCAATGCACTCCGAGAAGTGACTTAAAAGGTAAGACCTGAGGGCACCGTTTGTTATATTTTATTTTGTCGTCCTGGAAACAGCATGCCTGGTTTGACGTGGAATATGTCCAACCGGTTATGCGAAGTCCTACATTGAAAACGGCCAAATTATTTGGTCACATATTTATTATTCCGTATTTATTTCGTATTATTAGTCTTTTATTATTTCGTATTTAATTCACATTTTATTGTTCCGCATTTGTTTTGTGTTATTTATCTTCCATGTTATTTTGCATATTTGTCTCTTCGGTTATTTATTGTTATATGCATTATCATATTTCATGTATGTCAACATTGGGTTAATGATTGCGTTGTGTTAATGATTGCGTTGTGTTAATGATTGCGTGTTATCCCTTGCGGTATATCGGATGGAAATCCAGACATAAATTCCGTAGCTGAATCCGAATGGACGTTAGTGCGGTCTGTACATGGGATACAACTCCACGTACTGCTTGAGAAACACTCATGCATGTGTTTACGTTATTATAGATGCCTTTTTTTGTAATCTCGTTCGAACGTGTTCCCGAACGGCACATGAACATATGCATTCTGCCTCACTCCGTTCGAACGCGTTTCCGAACGCTACTCGAACACATACATTCGGCCATATCCCGTTGCATTTTCGAATGCCACTCGAACACATGCATTCTGTTTTACCATGTGTCATATCTTATCCCGTTCGAACGCGTTTTCGAATGCTACACGAACGCATACATTTGGCCTTATCCCGTTCGAACGCATTTTCGAACGCTACTCGAACGCATGCATTCCGTCTTATCATGCATCAGACCTTATCCCGTTCGAACATATTTTCAAACGCTACACGAACGCGTGTATTCTGACTCACTCCGTTCGAATGTGTTTCCGAATGCTATACGAATAAGCCCACACTGGACATACCCTTTTTCATCATATTTCATGCATGTTTGCCTATTTGGTTATTTCTTTCTGCCTCGTGTGCTTAATTATTTGTTGCTATTGTTAACGTTTCTATTGTCATTGTCGCACTTCTCTTATTAACATATTTTTAGAATTATGCATTTGCGCTCACTTACATTTATGTGTATGGGTGTGCAAACTTGTATGTCATTTGAATTATCGTGCATGTGTTGCATAAGACTTGGTTATATCATTGCTTAAACCCGTTCATTACAATTGGCATAAGTAAGGGACCATTCCGAACCCAACGGTTTGAGGTCTTCCCTTGTGAGGGGTGAGTGCGGCCTTAAATCATTTCCCAGTTCACACTGGGTGGCGACTCCATTTTTCTCCGGTTTAGTCCCTCACGAGCTACTATGTACTCCCAACGGGCCGCGAGCCCGGACAGCGTCGCTATACAAACCAGACAAGGCTGCTAATCTTGTTGATCAAATTCATCAGAGTACACTTCTCGACCTTGAGAATATGGAAATTGAATCACTGTTTTCTGAGCAAGAAGAATCATGTCCAGATACCGTTTTTTCCATTGCCTATTCTTCCTCAGAATCATAAACATCCAGTGATGGTGAATTATCATATTATATTTCAATCTATTGTGCATAACCCTGTACACAATCACAGCATTCCAATCTTCCATCAAACACTCCTTCAACCCTCATTGTTCAAAAAATCATAATGATACCTTTGGTCCAGATCCAAGTCCTACCATCCAAGTATGACTTACATATTTATGTTATTGGTTTTATTGATAAAGGTGCGCATAGAAGTATGATGAATCCTGCAGTTCTTCCTCAACAGTTTTGGAAAGAACATCAAGAGTTTTTCAAGGCTGCAGATGGAAATGAATTCAGAACTAATCTTATTATCAGACGACCTATTGGTATTCAGTTCTTTCCAGAATGCACAGTTTAGACAATAGTCTTAGGCACGAATTTGCCAGATAAAGATTTGCTTATTGGTTTTGATGTTTATCATCAAGCCAAAAGGCTTCAGATCTTTCCAGATGGTATTCGCTACATGCGTTCAGTCAGGAACTTCACTACCATCTCTAAGATGTTTGCTCTTTCAGAAGCACCGCCAGATTACTCAGTCATTTTCAACAGGCTTCTCACTTCCTATTGTGATTCACACTCACAGTTCAATCATCCAGCACCTTTATGAAAGAATCAGAATTTCCTTATTAAGTTACCATTCGAACTTAATGAAGACATCAACCCCACTAAAGTTACACATCCGGGGATGACACCCCCTGATCTTGCATTTGCACAGCAATAGTGCAATAAACTGTTGAATCAAGGTTTAATTGAGCCTACCAAGTCAAGTTGGGCATGTTAAGTGTTCTATGTGGAAAAGAGATATGAAATAGTTCAAGGAAAGAAGCGATTAGTCATTGATTACAAGCCTTTGAACCATTTCCTCCAAGATGATAAGTTCCATTTACCTAAAATCAACTCTTTTTTTGTCCACTTTGTTGATGCCCATATCTTTTCAAAGTTTGACTTGAAAGTCGGATTTTGGCAACTTGATATTGATCCAACGGAGAATAAATGGAGTCGCCACCAATGGACTGTTATGCCTTTTGGGTTGAAAGTAATCACATTCATTTTTCAAAAGGCCATGACCTGTATATTTGAGCCCATCTTACCCAATGCTCTAATATACATTGATGACATCTTACTGTTCTCCAAAGACCAAAAAGCCCATTACCAGTTACTTGAATAGTTTGAGTCCATAGTCCAAGCCCATGGCATTATGCTTTTAGAAAAGAAAAGTCATATTGGCCAACCCATTATTGATTTTATTGGGATGCACTTTCATGATAAAAAATTCCAGCCTGGTCCGCACATTACTCATGAGCTATTTCGATTTCCTGATGAACATCTATCCACAAAACAGATCCAACAGTTTCTTGGGATTATCAATTATCTCAAGATGTTCATGCCACATGTATCGCAATATACAAGCCAGTTATCCAGTCTCCTAAAGAAAAATGCTTCACCTTGGGGTCCTGCACAGACTACAACTGTAAAGAACTTAAAGCAGATTGCGCAGAATCTGCCACCTTTAAAGATTCCCAACATTGGAAAAATGATTTTGTTGACTAGTCATATCACTGCTTTACATCTTGTCACCATGAAAGAAATTGCCCTCGCTCTACAAGCTTGGATACTGTGGAAATTCCTTCTCCATGAAGAAATTACCAATCTCTGTTGCTATAAAAGGATCCATGAGTCTCTCAAAAGTATTCATAGTTCTTATGAAATCATGGCTTCTATTCCTTTCGTTTTCAATCCTGAAAGTACCAAGGCAATAGCACATCAGAAGCTTTCTCGATGGCCAATCCCAGATCGTGCTAATATTGACCCTAGATATGTTAACAGTCTTTGGACTGATATCTATGATTGTCTTGATGAAAATCCATCCGCTCATTTGCCAAAGGAAATTGCAGAAGACATAATGAACATGACTTCAACCAACTTCAAAAAGTAGTGTTCCATTCTCAAGACTATCTAGGATGGAAAGTCGGATGGCATGTTCCAGTACCATTGTGGTTCAGCATATGTTCACCGTGAATATGATACTTTTCATTCTACGATATTCATTAATAGCCACAGGTTCTTTGAGTATTGCAATTGGAGTCTCTGAGATTTATTTAAATTTGGCTTTCTTAATAGTTTTATCCTTGGAAAGAATCCTCTCCAGCCAGCTAATTCAACCTTTGAAGGCAGTGATGAAGCTAACCTTTGTGAACTTCCCCCTAACATCAGTAATATCTTGTACAGATGGTACAAGCGACATTGAAGTATCATATTTTGGATTGAAACAATATCTCCATAATGGACAAATGATTATTTTGAAATATTTTATCCTATACATCTCATTCATATCATGCCTTCCCACCAAATCACAGATTGGAGACTTATTCATTGGCCATCTAGGCCTAAACTCCGATCATACTTTGGAATTGATGAAATTATTCCTCCAGAGCTAACTTTTCGTCATAGTTGCAATATTAGAGCTCTCTCTGCTGACTCTATGAGAATGAGTCTTGAAAGCAACATTGTTGACAGTGCTTTGAGACTCTTTACCATTATTGAAGAGTCATCTAGATGCATTATTCAAGGATACAACAAGATCAAAATTCCCCACAGTCTTCAATCTCAAATTATCAAAGGAGATGTTTATGTATCTCCTTGTGCCAAAGACTAATGGGAAGATCACCAGTAGGGGTGTTCATAGGGTTGGGTCGACTCGCGACCCGACCCGACCCGGACCGACCCGGTCGGGTTTAAGAATTTTTAAATTCATTTTCGGGTCAATTTTGACCAGACCCGAAATGTCGGGTCGGGTCACGGGTTTTAGTTAGAAAACTCGGGTCTGACCCGACCCGATGTAAATAATATAATAATTATAATATATATATTTTTAACGATACAACTTTTACAAGAAACAAGTGTAGCTGAAATGGTAAAGTCTTTACTTTGTCTTCAAATGGTTCCAGGTTCGAATCCTAACTCAAGCAATTTTCGAAATTTTAATTTATTAAACAAAATGTAGATTGTGAGAATCGAACTCAAGATCAGTTAGATATCAATCAGTTACTTTGCCATCTCAGCCACTCATCTGCCTTATTAAATTTGTATCAATGAAATATATATATATTATATTTACTGCATTTTTATGGTGACCCGACCCGACCCGACCCGCAATTTTTTGACCCGACCCGCGCGGGTCCTGTACTCAATTTTCGGGTTTCGAGTTGACTGACGTGACTGACCTGACCCGATCGGGTCATTAAAAAATCAAAAAAAAAAAACCGACTCGATCCGACCCGTGAACACCCCTAATCACCAGTATGAATATGATATCATCCTTGCTCGCTATCCAAGCTGCTTCAATCCACTTTAATTATTATGTTTTGTTTGTTTATGGCATTATTGCCTTTGTCTTTGTATGTTTTGTAAACGCAGTTGTCATTGTCATGCTTTAGCATCTATGCTTTAGCATTTTTGCTTTTGCTTTTGTCAGTGTCAGCTTTTGCTTTAGCATCTTTGCTTTAGCTTTAGCTTTAGTCTTTTCCAGCTTTAGCACCTTTTGCTTTAGCTTTTGTAAAAATTTGTGTTACGTGTGTGGTTTGTGTTTAATCCTTGGTATGAGTCTTATCCTACCAAGATTCCTTATGTTTCCTCCTTCGGCCTATATAAGGAGGATGATTCTCATTTGTAAGATATCTTTGGTTCCAATTTGAATAATATTACTAAGATTTGCTTACATAAATGTTCACTAAACTTCTCTCTCTCTTCTCGAAAGCAAATTTCTATGTATGCCTCATAGCCCTCCTTCCTTTCTGAAATCATTGTGGTATTTGGAGATCTTCTCTAATATCAAATGATTTGATCCTTTTTTGGTATCTGCAGTAGAAAAGAATTATATTACCACTCAGACATCAGTTCTTTCTCATAAACTTTTAGTTTGTTCTATATTTCCAAGACATCTATACTCTTTTATATTCTTTCAGTTTGAACTATATTCTCAAGGCATTGGTATCAGATTCATCCTCTCAGTTTGTTACTCAATAGGTAGTCAGGCAAAAGAACGTACTCACATAGGACCATTAGGTCATGGAGATTCGTCGAGTGTACAAAAACGAGAAGGCGTGAGCTTGACAGCCCAAACGTTTCATTCTGAGTTGCATAAAGACGTACCCAGGTAGTTCCTGGTCTTGAGTGTTCATTCTGATAAATACAAGAAAATATTCAGTTAGTTCCTGGTCTTGAGTGTTCATTCTGATTATTATGAGTCATAACCCAATGAGGGCTTGGTCTTGAAATGTATAAGGAGGTTCTGCTGCAGAGCTCCCAACCTCTGGTATCAGAGCCACGTTGCTAATATTTTCCGAGAAGAATATGAGGTATAAATAGAATAAAGGTGAGTAGAGAGGAGAACCTTAGAATCATGTCTACACCCACTGAATCCTTACGTAATAATAATAGTGTTGATTAAATAACACATTTCTTTTGAAAAATTGCAGGTGATTTCATACGAAATAAAAAATAATATAAAATAATAGAAGAAAATAAAATGATAAAAAGGAGTCATCAGGTTTTAACATATCATCTCTACTCAGTCACCGATCACCTTTATCAGTGGAAACACTTCTTTTAAAACTCAACTTCCCGCCAATGGGTGTGTAGCCCATTGGTAACCCATGTCTCTCATCAAGCGAAAGACATGGGTTCGAGTCCCCACAAAAGTAGTGGAGACTCAAAATCTTCCTCCATAGGCTAGGGAGGGTCTGGAGGAAGATTTTCTCCTGTATGGGAGTTGATTTACAAGCTGTGTCTTGGTTGATTGATAATAATTGAGTTCCGAGCTGCGTCTCGGTTGATTTCTGGGCAGTGTCATAATTTATATGTTTCTAGAATCTCAATTGACAGCATATTATAATATATGTAGATTGTAGTAATTCTAAAATAAAATAAAAAAAAATAAAAAAAAATAAAAAAAAAAAAACTTCCCCATTGCCTGCCATTTTGATCAAAGCCGTACATGTCTCAAGTGATACACGAGATTCGAGAGCAGGACATGAACCATTGCGATTAATAAACACAGTGCTTTAAATTTTATATTCACATTTGGCATTTACCTAACTTGTTGGGCCCGCATGCTTTTCTAGCCTCTTTAAAATTTAGCATGAAAAGAGAATACGGCTTACCTTGGCTACTGTGTAAAAGCCATTCTGCATTCTCTGCACCAAATTTTGTTACTTAAAAGGTTTGTCAGAGACCAGTCTTGAATTTATCAACACCATATAAGAATCTGGATCAGTTTTGATCAGGTAACGGTAGACTTGATTGGCAATTTAAAGTAGAGAAATCCCATTAATGATAAGCTAAAGCAACTGATCATAATCATCTCATATCCCATATGAATAAGTATAATTATGGGAAAATTTTATGTGGGTTAGACAATTCTATCAATTGCATTAATTTATTGGGTAGTTAGGCTCAATCCATATCAATTGGTATAAGAGCTTAAGTTTGCTTGATGGTGTGGGTGCATGCGGGTTCATGGGGTGTGCACGTGAGATGCGTGGCATATGTAGGACGCGTGTTCTTTACAGATGGAGAATGATGCAAATGATAAAGACAATTTCATATCGAGTATGTATGATTATAGGAAATATTTATATATGAGTTGGACAATCTTATTCACCAGACTAGTTTTTTAGTTATTATTTTGATTAATCAGACTCAATTTATATCACAAGATATATAATAATACTACAAATAATAAATCATAAAGAGATGAAGACGGAAAACTATAGTTCATTAATTTAAGGATCAATGTCCCAAACAAAAGCAAAGAAAGTCTAATCCTAAACGCAAAGGTGTTGTAGTAGTGGGGTTGGGTGGTGGTGAAAGGCCGTCCCCCCCTCATGCTCTCAAGTGCTTCACCACCCTCATCATTATAGCATCCTCGCTTTTACTTAAAACCAAATTTCCCCACCTTCATTTGCAAATTTGCCTTTTCATTTAATGCTTTCAAATTTTACACTAACAGGTTCCATTCATAATATTAGTTTTTAATAGAGTTAGGTTTCTACTATTAGTACTTAATTAGCTAATCTCAATTTTAAATCACTTTTTTTGGTGACCCAATTTGAGCTGAGGTACACTGCGCTGGTTATGACTTGAGAGATTTGTGGGCCCAAGCAAATAGAGAATGAGTAATGTAACATTCACATTCTACTTTCTTTAATTTTTTAAACTCTTTTCTTTTTTCTTTTTTCTTTTTTCTTTTTGTTTTTTTTTTTTTTTTGGAAACGATGGAAACCCCGCCACCAAACCACCCATTCTGGGCCGCGGCGCAGGTAAAACCACCGGCTGTCCCAGGCTCTTACAAGAAGTGCACCCCCTGGATTCGAACTCAAAACCTCAACTGCAAAGAAATGCATTTGAGAGAAAAAAAATAAAGTAGAGGCTAAGAAAGAAGTTCACTTGTGCCTATGTGACCAGTGACCCCATTTCAAAGGAGGCAGCATAAAGGAGTGTTAGAAAAATGAAGAAACAGATAGTAAAGAGAAAACCCCAAGACCCAAAAAAAAAAAAAAAGTAGAACAAACAAAGCTGTAAAATGCACCCCCACTCTTTTCCTTTAAAATAATACCATCCAAATTCCAAAAACAACACAGGAGACTATAATAAGAGCACAAGTGGAAGAAGTGCTAGAAGAAGCAAATACAATGAAAGGAAAAGAAGCCAAAGGAGGTCCATCAACAGATCTATTGGTATGTTTTCCATCAAGAGCTCATTTAACATTAATGCCAAAGCCAATTTGCAGCCCAGCTAGGCCATCGGAAGCCAGCAAACGCCACAATAATCATTACCATCACCATCACAGTTACAGTTACAGTCACAGCCAGCACCAGCACCAGCACCATTTGAAGAAACTAAGCACCAGCCCTCTCATGTGGGCTAAAACCAAGCAAACGGGACATGAGGTTGCAGAACCAACTTCCCCAAAAGTGACATGTGCTGGGCAGATCAAAGTGAGGCCAAAAGCCAGTACATGCAAGAGCTGGCAATCGGTGATGGAAGAGATTGAGAGGATTCACAACAACAGAAATAAACACAAGAATAAGAGACCCTCTTGGGCTGAGTCCATTGGGTTCAAGAAAGATATCATGCAATTCTTGACATGTTTAAGAAACATTAGGTTTGATTTTCGTTGCTTTGGTGCTTTCCCACAAGCTGAAATTACGACTGATGATGAAGATGATGAGGATGAAGATGAAGATCTGCATCATGTGGGTGTCGAGGGAAGTGATGGTAATGATGATCAGAGTTCAAGAACTGTTTTTTCAAAATGGTTTATGGTGTTACAAGAGAATCAAAACAATTGTTATTATAACGAGAAGGAAAGGTCTTGTAGCGTTGATGATGCATCATCAGTTGATGCTCCTCCAGCAAATGCTCTGTTGCTTATGCGCTGCAGGTCTGCTCCTGCAAAGAGCCGATTCCAAGACAGAGCAGAGGAAGAAGAAGAAGATGAAGAAAAAGAAGTTATTCAAGAGAAGAAAACAAATAATTTGAAGTCACTAATGGAAGAAGAAAAGAGAAATAACAAAGAAAATTTGGTGGTGATGCCATATGACACTGATTTTTATAAACTTTCATCTGACATAGCAAAAGAGACCTGGATTGTTGATGGCATGAAAGATTTATTATCAAGGAGTCGAAGTTCGAAGAGATGATCCATTGATCCTGATGTTTACTGCTATTTTTTCTTTAATTTCATTTTCAATGATCCAATTAGTTGACAATTTTCATTTTCTGGGTTGTTTTTCAAATATATTCCATTTTTCATTTCTATATATTGTATCACATTTGTACAGTTTAATTTTCTTTCATTTGCATGGAAAAGATTTTGCTCATGTACATTTGTGTTCTGTTTTCCTCTTATCCGAATTGAGGAAACCTTATTGTAATGCTTGAATTGATTTCATAAGATCTATATCTGTATTATATGCACATAATATAGAATGCAAATATACTATCACATGGATTTTGATCTTGATCCCGTTTCAATTTATATTATATTGTTCATTTGTCCTAAGATTTTTTTTTTTTTTTTTTTTTTTTGGTTCTGCATATTCTCTGTTGAAAATAATCTGTAAGAAAAAGAAATTCAAATTCAATTGTTATTCACATGGCATTGATGCTGCAATGTGTTGTCGTTACCATGACCAACAAATTGATAAACATGTTGGGATCTAAATCTTTCAAAATGAGAATCATGAGCATAATGTGG
>SKCR01019134.1:0-48176 GCA_019454045.1 Zanthoxylum bungeanum | reverse complement strand
TGTTTAGAACTAGCTTCTAAACTTACCACGGCCCATGGTTTTATCTGATTGCTAATCATATGGACTACCTATGCTCTGGTACACAGAACTGACGGATCCTATCTTGACACACATAGGACACCCTGAGGATCTATCTACATCCAACGAACAGGCGGAGGTCTGATCTAAATAGATCGGTGACGTGACTGCCATCTAGTAGGTAGAAGATGTCTCATGTGCCCACAATGGCATCTCAAGTCTAAGAATCACAAGTGCTACTCAACCCAAGAAGATTCTTATTGACGCTGGTGTACCATCCATTAAGAATCTTCGGTGAGTCGTTCAGTGTTTATCCACTATAAACACCTACACGTCTATACTAGTCTCCAAGACTTATGGTTCATTGAGAAACCATTGGAATCATATATTCCAGTATACGACATGTACCGGTCTCAACGGGTTTACTATACTGACCAAGTAGTGTAAACCTTGACCAGGAACTGTCTGAGAATGACAACGTCATGATACGACTCAATGTCCGTTGCGACGCTTTTGCAACTGTATCATGACTAATCATTCTAGGGTCATTACGTCTTTACCATATAAAAGATTAGATTATATTATAGAAACTGCATATATTATTACTAATAATAATGTTTTACAGAAGTATTTAACAAAATACAACCGGGAATTGGCGCTCTGAGCACCAACCCCTACAGTCGGTGCCTTGCCCGCTTTGATTTCCTTCATGCGTGCCTTGTACTCACGGCAGTCACGCTTCTAGTGACCCCGCTTGCCGCACTGTAGATATACATCTTGGGATTTGTCCTTACCCTTCCCAGAAGGTTTTGACGATTTGGCATTGCCTTTCTTCTTCTTATTCTTCTTTACACCTCCAGTCGCCTTGGGCCAAGCGCTTGGAGTCTGAGATGTTGAAGGGAAGTGCCCCTCGCGCTTCTTGCCCTTTAGGAGCTCTTTTTCTACTTCACGCAGTGTGGACATCAACTCTCCAAGAGTTTATTCTTGGTTCATCATATTGTAGTTCATGATGAACCCACTCCAAGTGTCGGGGAGAGACTGTAAGATCAAATCTATTGAAGTCTCATCCTCGAAGACAATGCCCATCTGTCCCAGCTGCTCAATGTCAGTAATCATCTGTGACACATGGTACTCAACAGACGTACCCTCTAACATGCGAGTGCGGAAGAGCTTCTTCTGCAACTCATATCTTTGCGATCTAAGATTAAATCGGTGAAGATCATGCAACTTCGCCATCATCTGATAGGGATCCAATCCCTTGTTGAAGAAGAAATTGTTGAGTCATAGCAGCAAGCATTATAGATTGAGCAGTGAAGTTGTCATCGCTATGAGTCTTCCAAAGCTCTAGCTCAACTATCTGATCAGATCTAAGCTTAGGCCCAAGAGGTCTCTCTATAGTGTAGAGCAACTTCTCGGATCCCAGGACAATTCTGAGATTCATGTCCCAATCTTGAAAGTTTGTGCCATTAAAGACATTGTCGCCCATGATAATATCTCTAATGCTTAACTTTCTTGTTATCTTAATTGCAATAGTCAAACTATTCAATTAACGATGTATGGGTACAGTCTAACTGTTACAAGAAAAATAATAAAATATTAGTCCAACTAATAAATATAATTGACGAAATAATTTGAAAGCGCGTAAAGCTAAGTATTTGAAAGAAATTGCAAATTCAATACTAGCCTCCCACTATTTTTCGGTGAGCCTCTAACCCTCTGTTGAGTACTCGGGAAACCTAGTTTCTTAGTGGGCACACAACCTTGACTTTGGTCAACAAGCTGTATGATATTTAACTAAGTAGATCTCTAAGATCAATTGGATCTCATCCAATTCCTAGATCCGGTAGGTGGACCTCCAAGTCCGAAACATATATACAATATATATGCCAATATATCCAATATATTTTCCTAACCTTTTTTTCCTCTGAATCAACTAAGTCTTGGCTTTGGCACAACAAGCTTAATGATTCCAGTTAAGCGAGACCCATTGACCTTGGAAAGCTTCGTAATCGATGTCGATGGAAAATAAGTGATCTTGACTTTGGCCAACAAATCACAACTTGGACAAGACATACGATATGGAACAAAGCCTTCATGATTCAAACACATCCGCGATGGACAAAAGCCTTGACTTTGGCCAACAAACTAGTGCCAATCTTGGATCTTGAGAATGAATCATTCAATGGAAGGAAAACGCTTAATATTTGTTGAGGGTTTTTCGTGTAAATTGGCAACCAATTTATTATCTTTGATTAGGTCTCATCATACACCCTTAAGCATACATTCTAAAAGCATAATAAGGCGTGGTAGATAAATTAATAATGATATGTGGATGGATATCTCACAGATTGTTCCTAGAACAAATCACTTCATTTCCTCTCCCCGCTAGCACTATTCTGACTTCTACCCAATTACATAATACAATTAAAGAAACCTCATTAACATTGAGGGGAATTAGGTGAGAAGAGAATTACAAAGAATCGAGAGATAAGGTTGGACACGCAGATCTAATTTAATAAATTCTAAATTTACAACAATTTCCAAAATTGTCATTTCCCTTCTAATATCCATCCGATATACATTATTCATTCAACACATCCATGTATTCACACAAAGCATGTTAGTCAATCAATCTAATCCAATTAATTAATCTTTGAATAAAGTGATCATCCAATGTTCAAACAACGATTTGATTTGCGCGAGTCCAACTCGTTTAAGAATAAGTACTCAAAGTACGAATTCTTGAATTATATCGAACTACAATTTTAAATCTAATTTAATTTGTATTCAATACTAATTCAATATTTAATTCCAAATTAAATAATTACACTTTCAATGCGCCTTTACGACTTAGATTCTAAATCTAATCTTAATGGGTCTCAAAGCCCAATTAACATCCAATGTCATTTAATTAAAGTCCAATGGGCTTTCAATTAATTTCTTAAGGCATGGACTTTGGTCAATATGGGTCAAACCCAAATACCAAAGCCCAATTAAGGAATCACCCTATATGCCAAGAAACCAATTTCGGCCCATTAGGCCCAATTAAACATTAAAAGGCCCATTTGTTATATTTTGACTTAATGGAATGGTTTAGGCCCAATTTGGATCCAATCCAATTATCCTAAACCAACTTGGCCCAACCAAGTCCATTAGGCCCAAATACAACATTTTAAGCCCAATTCCAAATTAAGCCCAATTTATTAAATTCTAATTTTCCAAAATTCACAATTTAATAAATCAAAGTGTTTAACCATGATTAACTATTTAAATTAACATTTCCAAAATACTAATCTAATCAATTAATCATGTTTATTCATCATCAATACATGTCCAACATTATTGAAACAAAATCATCTCATTTCCATGTTTTAAAGCTCACGGCATTTGAAGGGATTTTATATCCGATTCCGATTTCAATCCGATTGAATCTTAAATCAATATATCCAAAGTCTTTAAACACATCCAATGGTCTCAAAAATAAAAAATACCATGACTTTAGGGCACCATATACATTCGGCCAAGGCACTAAAAATAGGGAAAATTAATCCAATTAATTTTTCTTCAAACTGATCATGCATAACTCCAAGTTATCAACATTCAAGCATACTCAAACAAACAATTTGATTAAAACAAGCTCAAATCAAAAATACCCAAATTTTAGTATATAAACTTGTTGGACAATTATGACCTATAGCGTCACTATTTGTACAGATCATGGTGTTGTTGTACAAATTAACTATGTGACAAAGGAGATTGCTCTCTTATCATTTGTGATTAGATCACCAAGATGTATAAATGATAGAAGGTCCTTATGATTTGTTCCTGGATTGAGAATGATATAAGACAGTATCAATCCACGAAGGATAAATCATTAAATATCCCTAGTCAGAGTATTATCGAGATTGGACATCGATAAATACGTAAAAGACTAGTATTACACTTGTGCGCTTTGTGAGGGCATAACGGCATAGTTCTCATATATTTGGGTATAGGATACTCATGCAAGTGTAATAAGAGGTTGTGTTTCACCGATGGTACGGGAAACAGCTTCGCTCTGGATAGACCCTCTTGGAATTCCATTGGTAGTATGACTATGTTTCTATGGAAGTCCGAAATCAGGGTAGGTGTATTTGGTCTTAACCTGACACTTGCACCGCTAATACTTACGACAATCAATATATTTTGGTTTTGGTCGTCCAGGGCTTTAATCGGTTTCTGTGTACGCCTCTTCTGGGTATATTGAGAATCGTAGTGTGTTGAGTGTGATGTCAAGAAGGAAGTATCACTCCAATCATAGTGGAGATGATGTCACGTAGGATACGGGACTGGTGCTCTTATATGATGCAGCTATCGGGATATTATGACAAGGTCATGTATATTCGATTATAGAGACTAGTCACCAGAGATCCGACATGTGCTTCGTACAAGGCAGACACAATTCCAGCCCCAGGCCTAGCACGTGACATCCGATACTGGATCGAAATACGCAATACTACGTATATTACGCCTGATATAGATCTTATATTCCTGTAAGGATATTTATGGAGAATTGGGTAGGCATGGTGCTTTGCTAGAAGCCAACCTTGTCTTGTAAATCGGTACAAACGTAGTACTAGGTACTTACGTGTTCGGATAATCCTACGACCGAATTTACTGCCAACATATCTGGGGATCTCATGGGTCGCTTCCCGAAGATTCACCGATGACGTATGACTCGCACTTTTATTAATCTGGGATTAATTAGAAGAGAGAGAAAATTAATCTGGGATTAATTGCGTAGATATTTTATCTGGGATAAAATATCATTTAAAGAGAGAAAACGATTAATTTGGAATTAATCGATTAATTAATATATTTGATATATTAAACGAAATTGGATTTCGACGAGGAATTAAAATTAGATTTTAATTCGGGCGAACGAGTTAATTTAGAATTAATCCGTTAGCGACGTGAATAGTAATTATGCTAGGCATGATTATTTAATTAGATTAGATTTAATTGCGTCGCAACGGAAAATTCGTTAATTTGGAATTAGCGAACCCGAGCCCGGGATTATTTGTGAGCGCATTCGCATTTCGAATTTGAGTGCGGCACGTAAGTCAAATCAAGCGTCAAATCGCTAGTCGCATCTAGCGTCACATCATTCATCAATCAAGTGATAGATGTCTTTCACTTTGAGTGATTGACGCCAGTCACTATTCACTGATTGATGGAATAATGGAATGATGGGAGTGGTTGAAGCCTTTAATGGCTTTGATTTTTGGAGGCAAAAAGTTTGGTATTGTCTTTTTTGGAATATCTATTACCATTTTTTTGTAACCAACACACAACATTTCCTCTCTCTTTCTCTCCTCTCAAACACGCCCAAGGGGCTGTGTTCTTCACTGGTTTCTGCCCAGAAACCGTGAGCAAGGGAAGCCAAGTGGGGAAATTTGTGGCAAATTTCTTGAGTGCTAGCACACTACGAAGTCATACGAAGGTGATAGGTAAGTCCACCCATGAGATTGGAATCATTTGACGAAGCTTGGAGCTTGGATTCTTGAAGATTGAAGCCGAAAATGGGGACTCCAAAACAGCCACTACCATGACCATGACAGTTAGCAGAATTTGATTTTTGTTCGTTGCCGCATCGCTCAACCGATCGATGTGAGCATTCCGCAACTCCCCCGTTGTATTCGCACATGTGTTTCATGCTTGTTTAATGATCTTGGGATGCTTAGAAAACTCCAACAATGGTATCTATGAGCAAGGTTGAGCATGAAAATATTTTAGGGTTAAAATTGGGTAAAATGAATTTGAGCATGATTTAATGAAATTGGATGATTTAGTATGCTTAAATTTTGTTGAATTGAAGATTGATTAGATCAATTTCAAGAAATTTTGTTTGGAACAATTTTCCCCAATTTTGGAAGGCTTGGCCGAAAATGTCACTATGCCCTAATGTCTTGGAATTTTGATTTTTGATCATTGGATGTGTTGGAAATCATTTGGAAATGTTGATTTAATGTTGAATTTGATTCAATTGGATTGGATTTAAAATTGGACAAATAAATCACCATATTGCCGAGAATAACATAGCATGATTGGGTTTGATTTTTTGTTAAATTGTGTTGGACACTATTTCATGTTAAAGAGCATGATTAATTAGGCTAATTGATGTTTTAGAAATGTTAATTGGGTAATTAATTATGATATACACTTTGGTAATTAAATTGGGAATTTGGAATTTTTAATTTAATTATATTGGGCCTAATTTTGGAAATTGGACTTTGAAAGTTGTTATTGGGCTTATTGTGCTTGGTTGTACCAAGTTAGGTTTAGGCAAAATTGGTTGGATCCAATTGGGCCCAAAACCGTATCCAAAAAGCCCAAATGCGACTAATGGACCTTTAAAGTTTAATTGGGCCCAAAACCGTATCCAAAAAGCCCAAATGCGACTAATGGACCTTTAAAGTTTAATTGGGCCTAATGGGCCTAAATTGATTTCTGGGCTTATGGGGTAACTCCCGGATTGGACTTTGGTTATTGGGTTCGAACCGAGTTGACCAAAAGTCCACGCCTTAAAGAAATTAATTAAAAGCCCATTAGACTTTAATTAAATTAATATTGGATATTAATCGGGCTTTGAGACCCGTAACGATTAAATTTGGAATTTAAATCGTAAAGGTTCGTTAATAAAGTGTAATATTTAATTTGGAATTAAATGACGAATTAGTATTAAATACAAATTGAATTGGATTTAATTATGTAGTTTAATTTAATTCGAGAATTCGTACTTTGAGTACTTATTTCAAAAACGAGTTTGACTCGCGTAAAATCAAATCGTTGTTTGAACATTGGATGGTCACTAATTATCAGATTAATTAATTTGATTAGATTGATTGATAACATGCTTGTGTGAATACATGGTTGCGATGCATGAATAATGTATATTGGATGGATATTAGATGGGTGGGGCAATTTTAGAAATTGTTGTAATAAATTTAGAATTTATTAATTGGACCTGCGTGTCCAGCCTTATTACCTCCTTATTCTTTGTATTCTCTTCTCACCTATTCCCCTAAATGTAAATGAGGTTTCTTTAGAAGTGTAGTGTAACGGGTAGAAGTAATACATATGCTAGCGGGAGAGAGAAAGGGAGAGATTTGATCTAGGATCAATGTGTTAAGTATCCATCCACATATCATTATTATTTTATTTATACGCACTTTATTATGTATTTAGAATGCATGTTTAAGGGTGTATGAAGATGAGACCTTAACAAAGATAATAAATTGGTTGCGAATTTGCACACGAAAAACCCTCAAACAATATTAAGCGTTTTTCCTTCCATTGAGTGATTCTTACTCAAGATCTAGGACTGGCATTGGTTTGTTGGCCAAAGTCAATGTCTTTGTCTGTCGAGGATGTGTTTGAATCACGAGAGCTTTGTTCCATATCGGTGTCTTGTCCAAGTTGTGGTTTGTTGGCCAAAGTCAAGATAACTTCTTGTCCATCGACATTGATTACGAAGCTTTCCATGGTCAATGGGTTCCGCTTAACTGGGATCACTAAGTTTGTTGTGCCAAAGCCAAGGCTTAGTTGATTCAGAGGAAAAAGGTTAGGCAATATATTGGATATATTAGCATATATAAGATATATGTTTCGGACTTGAATGTCCCCCTACTGGATCTAGGAATTGGATTGGATCCAATTGATCTTAGAGATCTACCTAGTTAATTATCATACAATTTGTTGGCCAAAGTCAAGATTGTGTGATATTTAACGGGATCCTAGCCCACTAGGAAACACGGTTTCCCGAGTACTCGACAGAGGGTTAGAGGCTCGCCGAAAAATAGTGGGAGGCAAGAATTGAATTTGCAATATTCGTTTAATTACTTGCCATACGCGCTCAATCAAATATCATTCATCAAATAATTTAAATGTTAGTTGGACTAATATTTAATGGTTGTTTTAATAAAACAGTTGGACTGTATTCAAACAAATAAAAGTATAGTTGATTAATGTAGTTGGACTATAATAATCATTATATTTAAAAGTACCTGAAATCGTTTATTAAATAGTTGGACTATTAGAATCAAGACAAAATTGAAAGATTGACATTTAAAACATAATGCTAGGGAAAATGTATTTAAATGGTTTATTTTTCAAATTGGGAATAAAATTTCAGGATGGTCCTGTAAACTAATAAGTTACTTTATTTGATAAGATAACATATTAGGCCTAAGCCCGGAGTTAAACAAATAGTAGAGCATAATCTTTGGAAGATTTATGTGATGATAACTTTAGCGCTTAATCCATTTAGCTTGACGATTAGACTCCTTAATTTCTTAATCGGAAATAAGGATTAGATCCTTAAAGTATGATAAGGAAATTGAAAGATCTTCAAAGATCTATCTATAGATCTAAGAAGTGCCAAATTGCAATAAATAACTCTTGGAGAGTTAATGACTATTCTCAAGGAGATAAAGTCAAAATTTGCAATAAGGCAAGTAGCGCAAGGCGCACTTTACATCGATATTCTAGAAACCCGAGGCTAGGCCAAAGGCTTCTGGAGTGTTGAAAAGGGCAAAGGAAAAATCATTATAATCTTCTGGGAAGATAAAGGACATATCCCAAAATGTCTGCCTAAATGTGGCAAACGGGATCGCGGAAGCGTGACTGCTGTTTGGACAAAGCAGACATGAAGGAATTAAAGACGAGCTAAGCTCTGACTTCAAATATGATTGTCATAAATATGTTCACTACTAGTATTAAAATTGGATTTTAAATACTTAGTGTGATACATATTGTAGGCATTGCATTTTTGCATATCAACCCGATGATGAGTCTCGTATGGAGACACTACCTCTTTAGTTGTGAAAGTCGCGGGAAACGGACGTTGGAAGGGTAAAGTTGGAAAATTAAATTTTCGTTGGATTTAACCTCGTTGTTTGGCTTCGGGTTGCTCGTTGGACCTCTGTTTTAAAACACACCAAACCCATTAAAACATATCTCACAAATTAAATAATTAAAACATTTAAAATACATGTCACAAACTAAATAAATCCAATTAAATTAAATAAAACACATGTCACAAATTAAAATTCATTTCCCAAATTAAAATATTCAAATTAAATTCCATAAATAACATTCCTAATTAAAATAAATCACATTCCTAATTTAATTAAATCACCTACCAATTTAAATAAATCATATCCTTAATTAAAAAGAACAAATCAAATCAATTCCCCTAATTAAAAGATTGCCTTATCATATACTAAATTAAAAGATATCCCCAATTAATACATAAATCCTATTCCTTCTCCAACAAGGTAAACCTCCTCCATTGGCCTATAAAAATAACCCTTCTCCACACAAACCAAACCCTGGCTGGCCGGTAGAGACTCACAAAAAATAAAACAGAAAGAGAACACCACTGCTCTCACGCCCATAACAGCCTGGCTCCATTCACTACCCTCACCAATTGCCTTCAAACAGCTCACGTCCACTCACAGCCTGCGCACCCCTTCACGCATCAATAAACACTGCCCCACGTTCAAGCTACAGCTCACGCCACCTGCCCCTGAATCAAACGCAACTAACTGCCCCAAACCACGCCAAAGCAAACCCTTCACGAAATTAGCCAAGCCTTGCCCATGAATCAGCCCCTCACAGCCGCACCTGGCTGAATCTCACAACAAACACACCAAAACCTCCCTACCAACTCACGCCCAAAAGACCTCCATATTGCCGCAAATCACCAACTAGACACTGCTTCGAATACACGTCAAAACTGCCCATTAACCCACACACGAACAGACCTTCAACAAGCCCTTCAAGCAACCAACAGCACTCACAAACACCTCAAATCACAGCCTTCTTCACGCCTGACCGACGACAATAGCCAAACAAAATTGCACAAGTCCCCAGCCTTCAACGCCACTCACTCTCAAATTTCCGAGACGTAGGCCACCTAGCACCTTCAATGAACACCCCATAAAGAAGCCACGTAACCAGTCCCCACATAAAATACCCTACAACCCTCACCACATAGCACCTCACTTTCACGCCACAAGCCTCTCACAACATAGCACCTCACAGCATGCCCACTGACCTGCACGCA
The DNA here is from genome assembly GCA_019454045.1 of Zanthoxylum bungeanum. NCBI lineage: Eukaryota > Viridiplantae > Streptophyta > Magnoliopsida > Sapindales > Rutaceae > Zanthoxylum > Zanthoxylum bungeanum. Next base: position 38,050 of record SKCR01019134.1, on the reverse strand, counting down.
TAAGAGCCCATCACCGACCAGCCCATTGCCTTTACACTCACGAAGCTGCACCCAAACACTATACAACTAAAACAGTCCAAAAACAGCAGCCCTCTGCCCTAAGAACTGCCCAAAACAGTCCCCGAAACTACCCAAAACAGTCCCTGAAACTACCCAAAATAGTGACCAGAAAATACCCTTAAAACAGCAGCGAAACGGAGTGAAAACAACAACCCGAGCAGTGAAACCGCGAGGAAAATCGTTGGATTAGTGAACTAGAAAAGTTGCGGAGTATCAATCCTTCCGACGGCCGTGTAACGCGCTTTCGAGGAACGACAAAAGAGGTTAGACCTGAGGGCACCCTTTTTACTTATCTTCTTTATTTTTGTTTTATTTATTTTGATATATAATTGCATGAGAGTCGTTTGAAGCATGATATGATTATTGGATGAGTCGGATATGTGTTCCTCTTTTGTGGTATATCGGATGGAAACCCGGACGTAAATTCCATAGCCGATTCCGAATGGACGGTAGTATGGTCTGCACTCGGGATACAATGCCACATACTACTTAAGATACACATATCTCGTCTCATCCAAATTTGTATTTGAGCATGTTATAGTCTTTAGGTTATTCGTTTATTATTAAGCATGGTTTAATTTAGTTTGTTATTTATTTGTTAAAGCATATTTAGGTTGTTCCGTATGCATGTTATTAGTTTATGATGTGTTTGGATAATGATTTATACATGTTGATTTAATGGTTCAATATGCTCGTTGTGTTACATTGCGTGGAGTTATTTGGATGAAAGCATGTTAGATCTAAGTACCCTTGAGCATGAATGTTGAATAGATTCGGTTAGTTTATTGCACAAATTATATCATTACAAGTGACATAAGTAAGGGACCATTCCGAACCCAACGATTTGAGGTCTTCCCTTGCGAGGGGTGAGTGCGGCCTTAAATCTTTGTCCCGGTTCACACCGGGTGGCGACTCCATGTTATTTCATACTTCCCAACTAGGCCGCGAGCCTAGAACAGCGTCGCCCATATTCTGTTGTCTACAGTCTGGCGACTCCACTGGGGATATTTTGAATCGGCCCCGAAATCATGTCTTGTGATGTTCATGATTTGTGCTTTAGTTAATCGTTTCGATAGTGAGTTGAAAGGGGTTAATCAAACGCTTTGTTGGAGCTAGGTGATGGTTGGGTGTCTTCCTTCACTCACTACCTTTTCATAAGGAAAAGCTGTTAAGACACCGAGATAATCATTACTTGTAGCTCGTTGTGACAGACTAGTTTGGAGGACTCGTTGTTTATTCCTGACACCAAGCGATAAGAGCCTAAGGGGCTAGGGTACTTAAGAGAGCCTCGCTCCACCCTCCCTCTGGGGAATCTACAACGGGAAATCCATTCGACAGTTAGTCCCACTCCGTAACTCGTTGGCACGTACCTTAAGGTATAAAAAAGGTGCACTCACTTGGTCGCTTGAACCCTTGAGTGGGGAGTCCTAGTTGTGGGTAATCCTTCGTCAAACGAGAGCCTTTGTCCACAGTCATGTAAACCCACATGTGAACCATAGTTGTATGACCTATAGGGGCCACCCTTTATGCTTTTGATAACCCCATGCATATTGTGCCTCATACACCACATGCATCTCATGCATACATGCATCATGTTAACCCTCGTGTCTTAAAAGCCATCAAAGAGATATCCGTTGGGTTAGGAAAAAGAAGACTTGTCAAAGAAGAGTTTAGAAAACATGGATATCGGGGAAAAGGAAACTGAGGAACAGAAAATCTTACGGCAAGGATAGAAAGACCATGGTGGGCTCAAAAAAAAAGGAAAAAAAAAAGAAAAAAAAAAAAAAAAAGGAAAGAAAAAAAATTATTTGTTTTTAGTCATTGATAGTTAGACATAAGTCCGATGATGAAATTGAGTGCTTTAAGGTGAAACCTTAGAAACGATAAACTCTTGATGAGCTTTTATCTGATACTTTGAAAGATTAATCTATGTTAGACTCGTAAGCACTTCACTATAGGTTCTTAGCAGTGAAAACCTGAGTAGTTGGCAAGGTGACTAGTTGAAGAAATTGTAGGTCGGTGAATGACCGTTTGCTTAGATGTCTATCTTGATTTGCTTATGTTATGATGTGTGGTATGGTTGAAAATAAAAGAAGTCTCTAAGAAAAAGAATTGAACCACCTATAACCAATAAGCGTGAAGCTACCCATGGGCGAGTATTAGGACCACCATGAGGAGAAATGCTACCTTAAAGGGTAGGTGTGTTGAAAAAAAAAGAGAAAGAAAAAAAGAGAAAAAGACAAGAAAAGACAAGAAAAAAAGAAGTTCAAAATGAAAAGAAAAAAAAAACCATACCACATTGAGCATAGAAAAGCAACTGCATGCATAATTGAGATATCTAGGTTGGTTTGACCCACCGACCATAATTTTTGAAACAAAATCATTGAGTTGGCTTACCTGGGATTGAATCCGCAAAGGAACCTTTGCACAAACACACTTTGAGTCTGGCTTAGATCATTTATTCAAAGACTTGGATTTGAGTTGCATCGAATTTTTTGAAGGTTATCTAGTTTCAATACTCAGCATTCTTTGAGGGCAATAATATGTGTAACTATTGGGACTATTTCGTAGCATGTAATATAGTATGATGATATGGAAGGCCCCACCATGTGGTTAATCTTGACCTAGTGTAAGCAGCGGAAAGCAGAAAGCTAAATCAAATACTGGGGGCGACCAGTCTACCACATCGCGAATCAAGGACGTAATAAGATATTGAGTCATGAGACTAGAGAGAAGGTCGAGCAATCACCTGGAGAACTGGCGGAAAACCTAACCCAGCGGGATAGGAAAATCATTCATGCATGCATGCATACACGTAACATATTTTGCATTCTTTTTTGTGTTTGTTTTGTTTTTCACAGGTTTCAAAGAAGAAAAAGAGAAAGCGGCAAAAACAAGCCAACCAGAATCAGCAACATACGAGTAGTAATTTTGGGGATGAGTCCCAGGGCTGAGGCCCATATCAGTATCAGCATGGGGGCGAGGCCCACATCAGTATCCGTTTGGGGTGAGGCCCATATCAGTATCAGCATGAGGCGAGGCCCACATTAGAGTCAGCATGGGGACGAGGCCCATATCAGTATCAGTTTGGGGCGAGGCCCATATCAATATCAGTTCAGGGGCGAGGCCCATATCACTAACAGTTCGGGAAGAGGCCCCTATCAGTATCAGCTTGGGGGCGAGGCCCACAGCATCAATATCAGATTTGGGGATGAGTCTCAGAGTCGAGACCCACATCAGTGTCAGTATCAGATTTGGGGGATGAGTCCCGGGGCGAGGCCCACATCAGCATCAGTTTCGGGAATAAGTCCCAAGGTTGAGACCCACATCAGTTTCAGTTTTAGGGCGAAGCCCACATCAGTATCAACTCAAGGCTGAGGCCCACATCATCAAAATTTTGGAATGAATCCCAAGGCTGAGGCCCATGACGTCGGAATTTGGAATGAATCCAGGGAATGAATCCCAGGGCCAAGGCCCACGACGTCAGAATTTGGAATGAATCCAAGGAATGAATCCCAAGGCCGAGGCCCACGACGTCAGAATTTGGAATGAATCCAGGGAATGAATCCCAGGGCCGAGGCCCACATCGTCAGATTTGGAATGAATCCAGGGAATGAATCCCAGGGCTGAGGCCAATTGCCTTCAAACAGCTCACGCCCACTCACAGCCTGCGCACCCCTTCACGCATCAATAAACACTGCCCCACGTTCAAGCTACAGCTCACGCCACCTGCCCCTGAATCAAACGCAACTAACTGCCCCAAACCACGTCGAAGCAAACCATTCACGCCATTAGCCAAGCCTTGCCCACGAATCAGTCCCTCACAGCCGCACCTGGCTGAATCTCACAACAAACACACCAAAACCTCCCTACCAACTCACGCCCAAAAGACCTCCATATTGCCGTAAATCACCAACCAGACACTGCTTCGAATACACGTCAAAACTGCCCATAAACCCACACACGAACTGACCTTTAACAAGCCCTTCAAGCAACCAACAGCACTCACAAACACCTCAAATCACAGCCTTCTTCACGCCTAAACGACGCCAATAGCCAAACAAAATCGCACAAGTCCCCAGCCTTCAACGCCACTCACTCTCAAATTGCCGAGACGTAGGCCACCTAGCACCTTCAATGAACACCCAATAAAGAAGCCACGTAACCAGTCCCCACATAAAATACCCTACAACCCTCACCACATAGCACCTCACTTTCACGCCACAAGCCTCTCACCATATAGCACCTCACAGCATGCCCACTGACCTGCACGCATAAGAGCCCATCACCGACCAGCCCATTGCCTTTACACTCACGAAGATGTACCCAAACACTATACAACTAAAACAGTCCAAAAACAGTAGCCCTCTGCCCTAAGAACTGCCCAAAACAGTCCCTGAAATTACCCAAAACAGTGACCATAAAATACCCTTAAAACAGCAGCGAAACGGAGTGAAAACAACAACCCGAGCAGTGAAACCGCGAGGAAAATCGTTGGATTAGTGAACCAGAAAAGTTGCAGAGTATCAATCCTTCCGACGGCCGTGTAACGCGCTTTCGAGGAACGACAAAAGAGGTTAGACCTGAGGGCACCCTTTTTACTTATCTTCTTTATTTTTGTTTTATTTATTTTGATATATAATTGCATGAGAGTCGTTTGAAGCATGATATGATTATTGGATGAGTGGGATATGTGTTCCCCTTTTGTGGTATATCGGATGGAAACCCGAACGTAAATTCCATAGCCGATTCCGAATGGACGGTAGTATGGTCTGCACTCGAGATACAATGCCACGTACTACTTAAGATACACATATCTCGTCTCATCCAAATTTGTATTTGAGCATGTTATAGTATTTAGGTTATTCGTTTATTATTAAGCATGGTTTAATTTAGTTTGTTATTTATTTGTTAAAGCATATTTAGGTTGTTCCGTATGCATGTTATTAGTTTATGATGTGTTTGGATAATGATTTATACATGTTGATTTAATGGTTCAATATGCTCGTTGTGTTACATTGCGTGGAGTTATTTGGATGAAAGCATGTTAGATCTAAGTACCCTTGAGCATGAATGTTGAATAGATTCGGTTAGTTTATTGCACAGATTATATCATCACAAGTGACATAAGTAAGGGACCATTCTGAACCCAACGGTTTGAGGTCTTCCCTTGCGAGGGGTGAGTGCGGCCTTAAATATTTGTCCCGGTTCACACCGGGTGGCGACTCCATGTTATTTTGTACTTCCCAACTAGGCCGCGAGCCTAGAACAGCGTCACCCAGGTTCTGTTGTATACACATATATATGTATTGATGTTTAGAATCTGTTTTGAACATGATATTGACTTCAATAGAGATTTATCTGCGAATTGGAAACGGGACGAAAGTCGCTGTTTTAACCGTAGATACCTAAGTTTATGAACTACCCTTCGGGTGTGTACTTAAATTAGGAAACTGTTATAATGTAACTAGTTTGACTAGGAACATTATCTCTATATCAGTGTTTAATCCGTTACAGATTTACCTTTATATCCTAGAACACTAAAGTGTTTTATTATATAAAGATGATATTGAGATAAACACATCAGATGTGGATAACATAATTTATATTTTGAATATAAATAATTCTCAAACATATAATATGACAAACTAATAGCTCTAACTGATTTGATTAGAAGAAACTAATTTGTGGCATTGTTGTCTGGGACACAATTAAAAAAGAATCGTATATCCACACTTTCGAAGAGTGGGCACTATGACATATTTGATTCTATTCAAATAAAGTCTACGAATCTAGTTTATTGGGCAATATGCCTAAAACACCTTTACTTGGTAAAAGTGCAAATGCCACCGATCTGTTAGCCCTAGTTCATAGTAAAGCAAGTGGGCCCATGTCTAGCTAGGCTAGATGTGGATATGAATATTTCGTGACCTTTACGGGATGTGGCATCGCGTTATGGTTATGTGTTTCTTTTGAAACACAAATCAGAAACTTTTAAGTTTCGACACAAAATAGACAAACAGATCGGCTAAAGTATTAAACACCACGGTTAGACCATAATGAAAATACTTAAGCAATAAGTTTCTCATATACTTGAAAGACTATAGTATTCTTTCAATGAGGACTACTCCCGGAACACGTCAATTTGACGATGTGTCCGAACCGAGTAACCGAATTGTGTTAGACATAATAAGGTTAATCATGAGTCGCTCTGAGCTACCATTTCCTTCAACGGATACGCATAAGCAGTGCAAGAACTTATTTAGAATAAGGTTCCATAAAAATCTGTTTGACAGACTTCATATTAGATATGAACAGGAAAGAAACCGGGTTTCTCATTCCTGATAATTTGGGAATGCTAGGCATATGTTTGGATGATACCAAACTAAAACCGAAATTGGATAAATTCCAAATTGTAGGTTATCCTAGGGATACCAAAGTATAGTACTTATACAACTCACAAGAGAACAATTTAATTGTTGCTCACCATGCGGTTTTCCTAATAGGAATACCGATATGCAGTGGTAAGTGGGAGGATAGTATAACTCGATGAAAATTGGAGTGATACTGTTCTAGGCACTAATCCTTAATGGAACACAAATATTTCATCAAGGATGAAACTATACCATTAATCTTCGAATACACAAGAACCGCGTATGTCGGATAGATTCAGGAAACAACTTGGGGTATGAGTTTCTGATCTCACCTCATAAAGATGTCAATCTTTTTTAGGAACACCAACTGACTACGTATGAGGAAGTGATACAAGGTATCGACTCCCTATTATGACAAAGTGTCATGAGTCTGAAATGGATTCCATATATATGAACTTAGTTTGGATACTAGTTGATGTACTGCAAGGCATTGTGCCTATTGGTACTAAATAAGTCTTCAAGGAAGACATACATGGAAGGCAACATACCAACGTGTAAAGCTAGGCTTTTGGCGAAAAGGTATCGTTATCAACATTGTGTTGATTATGACGAAACCTTTTACCTGTTGCCACTATAAATCCATTTGGATAATGCTTGCTAAAGCTGCATGTTTCATTTATGAAATATGTCAGCTTAACGGGAAAATCGCTTTCCTGAAAAGGAAACCTTTTAGAGGATGTTTACAACATCCTGTCGGTTTTGTCGTAACAAACTAGCAAACAAGGTTTGCAGGTTATTCGATCCATGTTTGGATTGTAGCAAGCAATGAGTTCTTGGAATTATCGTTTTGATGTAATCATAATAGTTTATGATTTAATTCAAAATGAAATAATTCTTATGTATATAAGGAGGTTAGTGGGAACGCACTGACAGTGGTTGTCCTATATAAATAATGATAATATGTCATTTCTTGGAAATGATATTCCCATAATAATCGGTGAGAGCTAGGCTTTCGAGAAAACTCTCCGATAACTCGTACATTGAAAAATATACGCGACCTGGTGTCTCATACGCTTTGAGCATATGGATTCACAAACAGGCCAATCCAAGTGATGGTAACTGGATTGAAATTAAGAACATCCTTTAGTTTCTTAGAGAACTAAGGATGATGTCTTAATCTATGGAGAATGAGAACTTGATGTGACTGGGATCACTACTGCAAGTTTCTCACCGATATAAAACGACTATAAGTCGCAAACGGTACTATACAGTTTGAATAATGGATCAGTAAGCTGGAAATCTTCCAAGCAATATACTATTACCGAATAAACAACAAATTCGGGTTATTGCTGCAACTGAGGCAGCAATGGAAGCCTTCTGGGTCAATAAAAAAATCTAATTAGATTAGATATAGTTCTGTTAGCAGCTGAGCTAGGCGTCAGCACAGGCTAAAGAATTAATGGTCTCATCAACGATCCAGATACATACTTCGATATTCATCTGATTCGTTCGGATCATACATCGTGACGATGTGATGATCGAATAAATCACATCAGATGATAATCATGCAAATCCGCTGACGAAAGCATCCTCAGCAATTTGAGCCAACCGTACATAGTTCGGGTGTCAGACACTCGAGTGACTGGCTATAGGCCAAGTGGGAGATTGTTGGACAATTATGACCCATAGCGTCACTATTTGTACAGATCATTATGTTGTTGTACAAATTAACTATGTGACAAAGAAGATTGCTCTCTTATCATTTGTGATTAGATCACTAAGATGTATAAATGATAGGAGGTCCTTATGATTTGTTCCTGGATTGAGAATGATATGAGACAATATCAATCCATGAAGGATAAATCATTAAATATCCCTAGTCAGAGTATTATCGAGATTGGACATCGATAAATACTTAAAAGACTAGTATTACACTTGTGCGTGTTGTGAGGGCATAACGGCATAGTTCTCATATATTTGGGTATAGGATACTCATGCAAGTGTAATAGAAGATTGTGTTTCACCGATGGTACAGGAAATAGCTTCACTCTGGATAGACCCCCTCGGAATTCCATTAGTAGTATGACTATGTGTCTATGGAAGTCTGAAATCAAGGTAGGTGTATTTGGTCTTAACCTGAGACTTGCACCGCTAATACTTACGACAATCAATATACTTTGGTTTTGGTCGTCCAGGGCTTTAACCGGTTTCTGTGTACGCCTCTTCTGGGTATATTGAGAATCGTAGTGTGTTGGGTGTGATGTCAAGACGGAAGTATCACTCCAGTCATAGTGGAGATGATGTCACGTAGGATACGAGACTGGTGCTCTTATAAGCTGCAGCTATCGGGATATTATAACAAGGTCATGTATATCCGATTATAGAGACTAGTAACCAGAGATCCGACATGTGCTTCGTACGGGGCAGACATAATTCCAGCCCCAGGCCTAGCACGTGACATCTGATACTGGATCGAAATACGCAATACTACGTATACTACGCCTGATATAGATCTTATATTTCTGTAAGGATATTTCTGGAGAATTGGGTAGGCATGGCGCTTTGCTAGAAGCCAACCTTGTCTTGTAAATCGGTACAAACGTAGTACTAGGTACTTACGTGTTCGGATAGTCCAACGACCGAATTTACTGCCAACATATCTGGGGATCTCATGGGTCGCTTCCCGAAGATTCACCGATGACGTATGACTCGCACTTTTATTAATCTGGGATTAATTAGAAGAGAGAGAAAATTAATCTGGGATTAATTGCGAAGATATTTTATCTGGGATAAAATATCATTTAAAGAGAGAAAACGATTAATTTGGAATTAATCGATTAATTAATATATTCGATATATTAAACGAAATTGGATTTCGACGCGGAATTAAAATTAGATTTTAATTCGGGCGAACGAGTTAATTTAGAATTAATTCGTTAGCGACGTGAATAGTAATTATGCTAGGCATGATTATTTAATTAAATTAGATTTAATTTCGTCGCAACGGAAAATTCGTTAATTTGGAATTAGCGAACCCGAGCCCGGAATTGTTTGCGAGCGCATTCGCATTTCGATTTCGAGTGTGGCACGCAAGTCAAATCAAGCGTCAAATCGCTAGTCGCATCTAGCGTCACATCATTCGTCAATCAAGTGATGGATATCTTTCACTTTGAGTGATTGACGCTAGTCACTATCGTTGATTGATGGAATGATGGAATGATGGGAGTGGTTGAAGCCTTTAATGGCTTTGATTTTTGGAGGCAAAAAGTTTGGTATTTGATTTTTTGGAATATCTATTACCATTTTTTGTAAGCAACACACAACATTTCCGCTCTCTTTCTCTCCTCTCAAACACGCCCAATGGGCTGTGTTCTTCACTGGTTTCTGCCCAGAAACCGTGAGCAATGGAAGCCAAGTGGGGAAATTTGTGGCAAATTGCTTGAGTACTAGCACACTACGAAGTCATGCGAAGGTGATAGGTAAGTCCACCCATGAGCTTGGAATCATTTGACGAAGCTTGGAGCTTGGATTCTTGAAGATTGAAGCCGAAAATGGGGACTCCAAAATAGCCACTGTCGTGACCATGACAGTGAGCTGAATTTGATTTTTGTTCGTTGCCGCGTCGCTCAACGATCGATGTGAGTATTCCGAAACTCCCTCGTTGTATTCGCACATGTGTTTCATGCTTGTTTAATGATCTTTGGATGCTTAGAAAATTCCAACAAAACCCTAATCAAATTTCATGCTCAAATAGGCTACATGATACCATTGTTGGGTTTCTAAGGTGTCCCAAGATCAATTCAAGCAAGAAATCATGTGAATACTCAAAGAAGAATAGCGGAAATAAACTTACTTTGATCGGATTTTGGATGCGTTGATAATGAAAATTTTTGCCTTTTAGAAGTCCTCCAAGATCTCGTCTTTGAAGTTGAATCCAAGCTCCAAGCTTTGATGTTGATTCCAAGCTCAAGGGATTAGTTTCCCTATCACCTTAAATGATTCCTTGGTGTGCCAGCACTTGGAGATTTTGCAACAAAATCACCTTAGTTCCTTCCTCGAAGCTCTCGGCCAAGAAGAAATTTGGGAGAGAAAAGTTTTGCTCAAAGTGGGCGTGAATGAGAGAGAATGGAAGATGAAGTTATGTTGACTTGTTTTGATTTCAAAAATCAAAATGATGATATACCAAAAATTTGGTAATAAGTCAATCATTCCATCAACTTGAGTGTAAGGCAAGCCACCACCAACTCACCAAATACCATCACCAAAAAGGTGCATAAAGTGACAAGTGATGTGACTTGTGATGTGACATGTAGGCCCCACTTGATTCAAAATCCGAGTGGGCCCGCAACACATCCCGGGCTCAGGTTCGTTAATTCCGAATTAACGAATTTTCCGTTGCGACGTAATTAAATCAAATTTAATTAAATAATTATGTCTAGCAAAATTACTATTCACGTCACTCGCGAATTAATTCTAAATTAATTTGTTCTCCCGAATTAAAATCTAATTTTAATTCCGTTATGAAATCTAATTTCATTTAATATATCGAATATATTATTTTATCGATTAATTCCAAATTAATCGTTCTCTCTCTTCAAATAGTATTTTATCCCAGATAAAATCTCTACGTAATTAATCCTAGATTAATTATGTTCGAATCATACGTCATCGGTGAATCTTCAAGAAGCGACCCATGAGATCCCTGGATATGTTGGTAGTAAATCTGGTCGTCGGACTATCTGAACACGTACGTACCTCGTACTACGTTCTTACCGATTTACGAGACATGGTTGGCATATATATTGTATATATATTTCGGACTTGGAGGTCCACCTACCGGATCTAGGAATTGGATGAGATCCAATTGATCTTAGAGATCTACCTAGTTAAATATCATACAGCTTGTTGGCCAAAGTCAAGGTTGTGTGTTATTTAATGGGATCCTAGCCCACTAGGAAACTAGGTTTCCCGAGTACTTAACAGAGGGTTAGAGGCTCGCTGAAAAATAGTGGGAGGCTAGTATTGAATTTGAAATTTCGTTCAAATACTTAGCTTTACGCGCTTTCAAATTATTTTGTCAAATTATTTTATTAGTTGGACTAATATATCGTTATTTTTTCTTGTAACAGTTTTTTCTACCCAACATCGTTAATCGAATAGTTGGACTATTGCGGTTAAGATGACTGGAAAGTTAAGCATTAGGGATTTTTCATGGGCGACAACGTCTTTAATGGTAGAAACTTTCAAGGCTGGGATATGAATCTCAGAATCGTTCTGGGATCCGACAAGTTACTTTACACTATAGAGCGACCTCTTGGGCCTAAGCTCCGACCTGATCAGTTGCTTGAGCTAGAGCTTTGGAAGACTCATAGTGATGATAATGCGACTGCTCGATCGGTAATGCTTGCCGCTATGACTCCGTAATTTCATCGTCAAAACAAGGGATTGGATCCCATGAGATGATGGCGAAGTTGCACGATCTCCACCGATCTAACCTTAGATCGCAAATATATGAGTTGCATAAGAAGCTCTTCCTGGCTCAAATGTCAAAGGGTACGTCTGTTGATCATCATGTCTCAGAGATGATTGCTGATATTGAGCAGCTCAGACAGATGGGTATAGTCTTCGAGGCTGAGACTTCAGTAGATTTGATCCTATAGTCTCTCCCCGACACTTGAAGTGGGTTCATCCTGAACTACAACATGTTGAACCAAGACCAGACTCTTGGTGAGTTGATGTCCCTCTGCGTGAGGCAGAAAATGAGCTCCTTAAGGGCAAGAAGCATAAGGCTCACTATGCTTCAACATCTCAGACTCCGAGGGCTTGGCCTAAGGCGACTGGAGGTGTTAAAAAGAAGAAACATAAGAAGAAGGGCAATGCCAAATCATCAAAGGGTTCTGGGAACCCCAGGACAAATCCCAATATGTTGCTTGCAGTGCGGGAAGCGGGGTCACTGGAAGCGTGACTACCGCGAGTATAAGGCAAACATGAAGGAGATTAAAGCGGGCAAGGCACCGGCTACATGTATGTTTGTTATATAAATAAACATGTCTACTTCTAGTTTTAAAAATTGGATTTTTGATTCTGGTTGTCGTACTCACATATGTACTGATGTGCAGGATCTGCAGATTAGCAGGAGACTGGCCCCATGAGAGATTGACCTCCGTGTTGGAAATGGGACGCGAGTTGTCATTTTGGCCGTGGCACTTATGTTTTCGAACTGTCCTCGGGGCATGTACTTGAACTTATAAACTGTTATTTTGTACCTAGTTTGACTAGGAATATAATTTCTGTATCTATGTTAACCCAATGTGGGTATACTTTTGTATTTAGAAACACCGGGTGTTTTATATATAAAAATGATATGGAAATTTGCACAGCTGATGCAAATAATGGTATTTATATTTTGAATATAAATCAATCTCAAACATATAATGTAACAAACAAAAGGCTTAAAGTAAGTAACAAAGATGAAACTTATATGTGGCATTGTCGTCTAGGACACATAAACAAGACACGTATATCCACACTTTCGAAGAGTGGTGTAGGACACAGATGTTGACGACGCTGTTCTAGGCTCGCGGCCTAGTTGGGAGTATGGAGTAGCCCGCAGGGGAACTAAACCGGAGAAATAACATGGAGTCACCACCCGGTGTGAACCGGGAAAATGATTTAAGGCCGCACTCATCCCTCGCAAGGGAAGACCTCAAACCGTTGGGTTCGGAATGGTCCCTTACTTATGTCACTTGTAACGATATGATTTGTGCAATAAACTAATCGAATCTATGCGACATATATGCTCAAAGATGACTTAGATCTAGTTCTCATTCATGAAAGTAAATCCTACGTCTAAGTTCGCATGCTTCGAAAGTAAGTCAATATAACGGCAAGCATATAATATCACACAACGAGCATGTCGAATCATCAAACAAAAAGAACAAATAAATAACCACTTAAACATAAACGTAAATTAAATCCCTAATGCGAAAGCAAAGAACTAAATCATGCATAAAGAAATAACAAAATCATACTTAAAGAATAAATAACATACTAGACTAAATCATGCTCGAATATAAGGTTGGATGAAATGAAATACATGTGTCTCTTAAGTGGTACGTGGCATTGTATCCCTAGTGCAAACCGCAATACCGTCCATTAGGATTCGGCTACGGAATTTACGTCCAAGTTTTCATCCGATATACCACAAGAGAGAACACATATTTCATTCATCCAAAGGCCACAACATGCATCAACAAACGACTCTCATGCGATAATTTATTAAAATAAATAAAAAACGAAAGATAATAAATAAAGAAGGTGCCCTCAGGTCTAACCTCTTTTGTCATCTCTCGAAAGCGCGTTACATGGCCGTCGGAAGGGTTGATGCTCCGTAACTCTCCCGATTCACTGGTTCAATGTTTTTCCTCGCTGTTTTGTTGTTTGGGCTGCTGTTTTCACTCCGTTTCGCTGCTATTTTCAAGGTATTTTTCGGTTACTATTTTAAGGTAATTTCGGCCACTATTTTTGCGGTTTTTGAAGGGTTTGGGGCTGCGATTTTTGTCACTGTTTTGGGCAGTTTTTGATGCATTTTTTAGGCTTATTTTCATGGTAAAACTGGATGATTTAAGGACAGAATAGGTGTGCAGTTTAGGCAGTGTTATGCGGCTATTTTGGCCAGAAAACTGGATGGCTTATGCGGCAGTTTCAGAGGGTTATATTATGGCAGTTTTGGGGATGCAGTGAGGGGTATTTTTCGGTGATTTGTGAAGTAGTTTACTGGTTGAATTGAAGGGCAGGCGTGAGTGTTTTAAGGGTCAGTACGTGAGGGGTTTGAGGGTGCAATTTAGGAGGGTTTTCATGGTGAGTTAAAAGGCAGGTGGCGTGCGTGGCATGGTGTGTGGGCTGTGCGCTGGATCAATTGAGGGGATATGTGTGCGCTGCTTAAGCGTTGAAGGTGTTGAGGGCAGATGACGTGCGTGGTTGAGTGGCTTTATGGTTGAGGCTACGTGGATGTGATGTGGGTAGTAACGTGAAGAAGGCAGTGGCTGATTTCAAGCGTTAAGATTGACTGAGATTGTGGTTTAGGCGTGAGGGGTTTGATGAAGTGAATTGGCTGAGTGGCTGTGAGGGGTGTATAGGCGTGAGTGGCTGAGTTATTTTCTTTGTGTTTTCGTGAAGATGAGCTAGATCTAAGTCATCTTTGAGCATATATGTCGCACAGATTCGGTTAGTTTATTGCACAAATCATATCGTTACAAGTGACATAAGTAAGGGACCATTTCGAACCCAACGGTTTGAGGTCTTCCCTTGCGAGGGGTGAGTGCGGCCTTAAATCATTTTCCTAGTTCACACCGGGTGGCGACTCCATGTTATTTCACCGGTTTAGTTCCCCCGCAGGCTACTCCGTACTCCCAACTAGGCTGCGAGCCTAGAACAGCGTCATCAACATCTGTGTCCTACAGTCTGGCGACTCCACTGAGGATAGAGAATCGGCCCCGAAATCATGTCTTGTGATGTTTATGATTTGTGCTTTAGTTAATTGTGTCTGTTGTGGGTTAAAGAGGTTTAATCAAAGGCATTATTAAAGCTTGGTAATGGTTTGGTGTCTTCCTTCATTCACTGCCTTTTACAAGGAAAAGCTGTGAAAGCACCTAGACAATCATGTACTAGTAGCTTACTGTGATGGACTAATTTAGAGGACTCGTTGTTTATTCTTGTCACCAAGCGATAAGAGCCTAAGAGGCTTGGGTATTTAAGAGAGTTCGCTCCACCCTCCCTCTGGGGAATCTACAACGGGAAATCCATTTGACAATCAGTCACGCACCATTACTTGTTGGCACGTACCCTAAGGTATAAAAAAGGTGCGCTCACTTGGTCGCTTGAACCCTTGAGTGGGGAGAACTAGTTGTGGGTAATCCTTCGTCAACAAGAGCCTTTGTCCGCACTCTTGTAAACCCACATGAGAACCTTAGTCGTGGAACTAATAGAAATTATTTATTTTGTGTTTTTTATGTTTTGGTCCATTGTCATTTGGATCCAGTTGGACCTTTTGTCAAAAGATGTGAACTTGTAGGGCCATTTAAACTGGGACGAGTTCGTGTCCTTTAACAGTTGGGTAAAAAGCTTCTAAAATGGCGATGGGTCATCTTATGTTTGGGCCTCTTATCATTTGAAGTTTTTTAGCCATGTTATTGCAAAAGTGTAAACTTGTTGGGCCTTTTTCAACTGGGACAAGTTTGCACCTCGCAACAGTATGATTAAATGCTTTAAAATGGTAATGGGCCGACCTATATATTCCATGCATCACACGCATTTCATGCATCTCACGCATACACACTCACGTTAACCCTGTGTCTTAAAAGCCATCATAGATATCCGTTGGGTTAGGAAAAAAAGAAGACTTGTCAAAGAAGAGTTTAGCAAACATGGATATCGTGGAAAATGAAATTGAGGAACAGAGAAATTTACTGCAAGGATAGAAAAACCATTGGGGACCTTCAGAAAAAAAAAGAAAAAAAATTGTTTGTTTTTAATCCTTAAATAGTTAGGCATAAGTCCAATGATGAAATCGTTTGCTTTAGGGTGAAATCTTAGAAACGATAAAATCTTGATGTGCTTTTATCTGATGCTTTGATTAGTTTATCTATGTTAGACTCGTAAGCACTTGATTATGGTTTTTAGCAGTGAAAACCTGAGTAGTTAGCAAAGTGATTAGGTAAAGAAATTGTAGGTCGGTGAATGACAGTTTGCTTAGATGTCTATCTTGATTTGCTTATGTTATGATATGTGGTATGGTTGAAAGTGAAAGAAAAGTCTCTAAAGAAAAGAATTGAACCACCTATAACCGATAAGCGTGAAGCTACCCATGGGTGAGTATTAGGACCACCATGAGGAGAAATGCTACCTTAAATGGTAGGTGTGTTGAAAAAAAAGAGGAAAAAAAAGAGAGAAAATGAAAAGAAAAAAAAAGTTCAAAATGAAAAGAAAAAAGAGAGAGACAAAAAGAAAGAAAACCATACCACATTGAGCACAGAAAAGCAACTGCAGGAATAATTGAGATATCTAGGTTGGTTTGACCCATCGATCCCAATCTTTTGACGAAATCATTGAGTTGGCCTACCTAAGGATTAAGCTGTGAAAGAACTTTTGCACACACACACTTTGAGTCTGGCTTAGATTTTTTATTCAAAGACTTAGATTTTAGTTGCATTGAGTGTTTTGAAGGTTCTCTAGCTTCATTACTGAGCATTTTTTTAGGAGAATGATATATAAAATTATGGGGACTATTTCGTAGCATATGATATAGTTGGATGAGATGGAAGGCCCCACCATGTGGTTCCATCTTGAACCAAGTGCAAACACGAAAAGCAGAAAGCTAAATCAAGACTGGGGTGACCAGTCTACCCACGCGAATAAGGGATATAACGAGAACTTGAGCCATGAGACCAGATAGAACTGAGCAAATTACCGGAAGAGAACTGGCAGAAGGAAATTGTAAGCCAGCCCAGGGGGCGACCAAGACATTTGTAGCAAGAAGCACCGAGGAGCACATGAAGACCTAACCATCGGAATAGGAAAAACATTCATGCATGCATGCATACACGTAATATACACGCAATCTTTGTCTTGTTTTTGTTCGCAGGTTTTAAAGAAAAATAGGAAGCGACAATGCAAGCCAACCAGAAACAGCAACATAGCATCATCAGTTTCGGGAATGAATCCCAGGGTCGAGGCCCACATTGTCAGCAGTTTCAGGAATGAATCCCAGGGTCGAGGCCCATATTTCATGAATGAGTCCCAGGGTCGAGGCCCACATCAGCATCAGTTTTGGGGATGAGTCCCAGTGTAGGCACTGTATTTTTACATATAAGGCCCGATGATGAGTCTCGTATAGAGACACTACCTCTTTAATTGTGGAAGTCACGGGAAACGGACGTCGAAAGGGAAAAGTCCAGAATTGACGCATTGTTGGATTTAATTCGCTAGATTAGCTTCGGGTTCGCTTGTTGGACCTCTATTTCAAAACACATCCTTAGCCCAAATCCCCACAAGACACACACCGAGCCCACACACCACTAAGCCACACACCCAAAGCCCAATCCAAATAATTAAAATATTTAAAACACATGTCACAAATTAAAATAATATCATCAAATTAAATTAAATTAAAATCAAATCAAATCAAATTAAATTAAATAAATCACATACCAAAATTAAATTATGTCAAATAATATCCCCATCAAAAGAGAAAAATCAATCAAATTCAAAGACATTCCTAAATAAAATATATATTCATTAACACACAAATCCTTTCCCTATTCACACAAGGTAAACCCATCATTTTTCCTAAAAAAGAACCCTAACCCCACCTTTCAAAACCTAGCTAATGTTCACGGCAAAAGAAAACACAAAAAAAAAGCCAACTGCCGAACCAGTCCATTCACGCAGCAATCAACTATGCTTTATCATGCCCTTTAAACTCCACTCTCTTCACATCACTCACTGCCCCCCCTCACGGTTAACTTCAATCCACACTACAAGCACACACCAAAATCTCCTTTATACGTGCAACCAGCCCCCCATTAATCAAGCGACATGCCCTCCATCATAACGCCCAACTAGCTCACATTCACACAAACAAGGACACCATGCACTGCCCCTAACTTTCTTCACGCCACCTGCCATTAAAACCCCCTCAACGTAAGCCACATAATCATTCAAAAGCTTCATGCCACACTACCTCCCTGCACTGCCCAAAAATCGAACACACAAACCCCCTTACTGCCCAGTTCAGCCGCACCATAAAACCCCCTTAAACTGCCACATATTGCACCCATAACTGCACGTACAAAACCCTCTTACTACCCAGTTCAGCCGCACCATAAAACCCCCTAAACAGCCGCATATTAGACCCTTAAAACAGTCCAAAAACCGCAGTCCTTAACCCTCCAAAAACCGCCAAAAACAATCCCCTATTACATTAAAATAGTTACCATAAAAATAAAACAGAAACAACAACGAAACGGAGTGAAAACAGCAGCCCACCAGACAGCAAAACAGCGAAAAAAAATGTTGGATTAGTGAACCAGAAAAGTTCGGAACATCAACCCTTCCGACGGCCGTGTAACGCGCTTTCAAGAGATGACAAAAAAGGTTAGACCTGAGGGCACCCGTTTACTTATTATCTTTCGTTTCTTTATTTATTTAATAGATTATCGCATGAGAGTCGTGTTGGGTTTCTCTAAGGTCCCGGGATCAAATCAAGGAATGAAAACATGTGCGAATACAACAAAGAAGTTGCGGAATACTTACAATGATCGGTTGAGCAATGCGATGAACATAAAAATCTTTTTATGCCCTTTGAAGCTCACGGTCTTCACTGGTTTTTGTCCTCGAAGAATTCGGCCATGGATGATCTCATGCTCCAAGCTTTGTGATGTGTATTCCAAGCTCACGGTGCTGTTCCCTATCACCTTCGCAGACTCCGAAAGTGTGCTAGCACTCGGTAATTTTTGCCACAAAAATCACCTTGCTTCTCCTTGTATTTTTTGGCTTTCACCAAAATTGGAAGAAGAAAAATGCCTTGAGGCCGTGAGAGAGGAGATGAAAATGAGAGAAGTGTCTTAAAAGTGTTGGTTGTTGGAATATGTATCTAATACACATAAATGAATTCCAAAAATTCATTTACCAAAAGTCAAGGCAAAAACAATCAATGCCTTCCAACTACTACATCAACTATTCACAATCAACTCATGACTAGACTCACATAACTCAAAGTGAAAGTGATTGACGCTTGATTGACTAGCGATTTGACGCTTGATGTGACTTGTGGGCCGCACTTGAATTCGCAATGCAAGTGCGCCCGCAAACACTCCCGGGCTCGGGTTCGCTAATTCCAAATTAACGAATTTTCTGTTGCGACGAAATTAAATAATTATGCCTAGAAAAATCACTACTCACTCGCTAACGAATTAATTCTAAATTAACATCGTTCGCAAGAATTAAAATCTAATTTTAATTCTGCTTCGAAATCCATTTCGTATAATATATCGAATATATTATTTTATCGATTAATTCCAAATTAATCGTTCTCCCTCTTAAATGATATTTTAGCCCAGATAAAATATCTCCGTAACTAATCCCAGATTAATTTTCTCTCTCATCTAATTAATCCCAAATTAATAAAGTGCGAGTCATACGTCATCGGTGAATCTTCGGGAAGCGACCCATGAGATCCCCGGATATATTGCCAGTAAATCTGGTCATCGGACTATCCGAACACGTACGTACCTAGTACTACGTTTGTACCGATTTACAAGACAAGGTTGGCTTCTAGCAAAGCGCTATGCCTACCCAATCTCCAGAAATATCCTTACAGGAATATGTGATCTATATCAGGCGTAGTATACATAATATAGCGTATTACGATCCAGTATCGGATGTCACATGCTAGGCCTGGGGCTAGAATTGTGTCTGCCCCGTACGAAGCACATATCGAATCTCTGGTAACTAGTCTTTTTAATCGGATAAACATGACCTAGTCATAATATCCCGATAGCTGCAACATATAAGAGAACCATTTTCCGTATCCTACGTGATCATCATCTCCACTATTACTGGAGTGATTTTCCATCTTGACATCACACCCAATATACTACGATTCTCAATATACCCAGAAGAGGCGTACACAGAACCGGTTTAAAGCCCTGGACGACCAAAACCAAAGTAAATTAATTATCGCAAGTATTAGCGGTGCAAGTCTCAGCTTAAGACCAAATTACACCTACCCTGATTCGGACTTCCATAGATACATAGTATACTACCAATGGAATTCCGATGGGGCTATCCAGAGCGAAGCTGTTTCCCGTACCATCGGTAAAACACACCTTCTTCTACATTTGCATGAGTATCATATACCCAAATATATGAGAACTATGTCGTTATGCTCCCATGACACGCACAAGTGCAATACTAGTCTATTCCACATTATCGATGTCCAATCTCGATAATACTATGACTAGGGATATTTAATGATTAAACCTTCATGGATTGATACTGTCTCATATATTATCAATCCGGAACTAATCATATAGACCTTTCATCATTTATATATCTTTTTGATCTAATCACAAATGATAAAAGAGCAATTTCCTTTGTCACATAGTTAATTTGTACAACAACACCATGATCTGTACAAATAGTGACGCTATGGTTTTGTCCAACAATCTCCCACTTGCCTATAGCCAGTCACTCAAGTTGTCCCACACCCGAACTATGTATGGTTCGTTCAAACTTCTGCTGAGGAAAAGGCTTTCGTCAGAGGATTTGCATGATTATCATCTGATGCGATTTATACGATCATCACATCACCACGATGTATGATCAGAACGGATCAGATGAATAATCGAAGTATATATCTGGATCGTTGATGAGACCATTTATTCTTTAGCCTGCGATGTAGCCTAGCTCAGCTGCTAACAAATATATTAATCTAATTAGATTTATTATCAACAGAAGGCTTTATTGCTTGCCTCAGCTACCACAATAACCCGCTTTGTTGTTTATTTGGTAACAGTATCTTACTAGGAAGATTTCCAGCTCACTGCTCCGTTATTCAAAACTTTATAGTATCATTTTTGCGACTTATGTCGTTATTATCAGTTAGGAAACTGCAGTAGTGAACCCAGTCATTTCAAGTTCTCCTTCTCCGTAGTATAAAATAGTATCCTTAGTTCTCTAAGATACTAAAGGATGTTCTAACATCAATCCATGGACTATCACTTGGATTGGCCGATTATGACTCCATTAATCAAAGTATATGCAGACACAAGGTCGCGTACATTTATTTCAATGTACGAGTTCTCGGAGAGTACTAACAACTTTAAATCTAACCTAGTAGATCGTTATTCCTAGAATAAAGGTTGTTTCTCCCAAGAATCTACGGAGAATTTTTTCATGAAAGCCAAGCTTTCACCGATTGTATATGGGAATATCATTACCAAGAGAATGATATTGCATCATTATTTAGGACAATCACTGTCAGTGCGATCCCACTAACCTCCTTATATTTACAGCAGAACATTTCATTGAATTAAATCATACACATTTTGATTACATCAAAATGATAATCCAAAACGCTATGCTTGCTTCAATCCATCCATGGATCGAATAACCTGCAAACCTTGTGTTGGACAATTATGACCCATAGCGTCACTATTTGTATAGATCATGGTGTTGTTGTACAAATTAACTATGTGACAAAGGAGATTGCACTCTTATCATTTGTGATTAGATCACCTAGATGTATAAATGATAGGAGGTCCTTATGATTTGTTCCGGATTGAGAATGATATGAGACAGTATCAGTCCACGAAGGATAAATCATTAAATATCCCTAGTCAAAGTATTATCGAGATCGGAGATCGATAAATACGTAAAAGACTAGTATTACACTAGTGCGTATTGTGAGGGCATAACGGTATAGTTCTCATATATTTGGGTATATGATACTCATTCAAGTGTAATAGGAGGTTGTGTTTTACCGATGGTACGGGAACAGCTTCGCTCTAGATAGACCCCCTCGGAATTCCATTGGTAGTATGACTATGTGTCTATGGAAGTCCGAAATCAGGGTAGGTGTATTTGGTCTTTAACCTGAGACTTGCACCGCTAATACTTGCGACAATCAATATACTTTGGTTTTGGTCGTCCAGGGCTTTAACCGGTTCTTGGTACGCCTCTTCAGGGTATATCGAGAATCGTAGTGTGTTGGGTGTGATGTCAAGACGGAAGTATCACTCCAGTCATAGTGTAGATGATGGTCACGTAGGATACGGGACTGGTTCTCTTAAATGCTGCAGCTTTCGGGATATTATGACAAGGTCATGTATATCTGATTATAGAGACTAGTTACCAGACATCCGACATGTGCTTCGTAAGGGGCAGACACAATTCCAGACCCAGGCATAGCACGTGATCATCCGATACTGGATCGATATACGCAATACTACGTATACACGCCTGATATAGATCTCTTATTCCTGTAAGCATGTTTCTGGAGAATTGGGTAGGCATGGCGCTTGCTAGAAAGCCAACCGTGTCTTGTAAATCGGTATAAACGTAGTACTAGGTACTGACGTGTTCGGATAGTCCGACGACCGATTTACTGCCAATTATCTGGGGATCTCATGGGTCGCTTCCGAAGATTCACCGATGATGTATGACCTCGCACTTTAAAATTAATCTGGGATTAATATGATGAGAGAGAAAATTAATCTGGATTAATTACGGAGATATTTGATCTGGGATAAAATATCATTTAAAGAGAGAGAGTGATTAATTTGGAATTAATCGATAAATTATAATATAAATCGATATATTAAACAAATTGGATTTCGACGCGGAATTAACATTAGATTTTAATTCGGGCGAACGTTAATTTAGAATTATTCGTTTTGCGATGGTGAATCGTGATTTCGCTAAGCATAATGATTTAATACGTCGCAATGGAAATTCGTTAATTTGGAATTAGCGAACCCGAGCCCTGGGATTGTTTGCGAGCACATTCGCATTTCGAATTCGAGTGGCGGCACGCAAGTCAAATCAAGCGTCAAATTATTAGTCGCAACAAGCGTCAAATCACATGTCACTTTGAGTGATTTGACAAGTGTTCACTTGATTGATTGATGTTGGTGTTGAAGGCATTTATTGCTTGACTTTGAAAATTGAAAATGATATATGTTAATTGATTTTTTGGAAATTAATAAAAAAACATTACACCTTTTTCATTTCTCTCTCTCCTTAGCTCCGTTTTTGGAGCCTCTTTCTTTCTTCTCCATCTCTCTCTCGGCAATACAGCCATTTTTCTTCTGTTTTGGGTTCACCGAAAATGGCAAGAAGGAGCTATGGAATTTGTGGCAAAATTCTTAAGTGCTAGCACACTCTTGGAGACATACAAAGGTGATAGGGAACTCACTTCATGAGCTTGGAATCACCTTGATAAGCTTGGAGCTTGGAGCATCAATGGAGGACCATCCATGGCCGAAAATAGAGGAAGAAAAACAGTGGACTGCCGAGCTTCATGGAAGGCAGAAAATGTTTTTTTGTTCTTCGTAGCATCCAATCCTTTCGATGTGAGTATGATTCTGCCATTCTCCTTTGTTGTATTCACTTGTTTCATGCTTGATAATTGATCCTTTGGGACCTTAGAGAATTCCAACAATGGTATCTTGAGCCAATATTGAACATGAAAATTTTAGGGCTTAAAATTGGGTAAATTGATTTTGAGCATGATTTGTGTTAAATTTGTTCGATTAAGTGTGCTTAAAATGTTGTTGAATTGAAGATTGATTGGATCAATTTCAAGAAATTGTGTTGGAACATTTTTCCTCCCCAATTTTTGGAGGCTTGGCCGAATTATATGATAGCCCTAATGTCTTGGTGTTTTTTGATTTTAATCATTGGATGAGTTAGAATCATGTTGGTAATGTTTGATTGGATTCAATTGGATTGGATTTAAATTTGGACACAAAATCCCCCTTTGGCCGAGACTTAAAGCATGATTTATGGGTTTGATTTTTGGTTAAATTGTGTTTGACATAATTTAATAATGATAAGCATGATTAATTAGACTAATTGATGTTTTGGAAATATTGATTTGGGTAATTAATTGTGTTATACACTTTAGGATTAATTAGATTATGAAATTGGATTTTATGATTAATTAATTGGGCCTTAAATTGGAATTGGGCTTTTATGTTGTTATTGGGCTTATTGGGCTTGGTTGTACCAAGTTAGGTTTAGGCTAAATGGTTGGATCCAATTGGGCCCAAAACCGCTTCCATAAAGCCCAAATGCGACTAATGGACCTTTAAAGTTTAATTGGGCCTAATGGGCCTAAATTGATTTCTGGGCTTATG
The DNA here is from genome assembly GCA_019454045.1 of Zanthoxylum bungeanum. Classification (NCBI taxonomy): domain Eukaryota; kingdom Viridiplantae; phylum Streptophyta; class Magnoliopsida; order Sapindales; family Rutaceae; genus Zanthoxylum; species Zanthoxylum bungeanum. Next base: position 13,698 of record SKCR01019134.1, on the reverse strand, counting down.
GGGTAACTCCCGGATTGGATTTTGGTTATTCGGTTGACCCGAGTTGACCAAAAGTCCACGCCTTAAGAAATTAATTAAAGCCCATTGGACTTTAATTAAATTGACGTTGGACGTTAATCGGGCTTTGAGACCCGTAACGATTAAATTTGGAATTTAAGTCGTAAAGGTTCGTTAATAAAGTGTAATATTTAATTTGGAATTAAATAGCGAATTAGTATTAAATACAAATTGAATTGGATTTAATTTTGTAGTTTAATTTAATTCAAGAATTCGTACTTTGAGTACTTATTCGCAAAACGAGTTTGACTCGAGCAAAATCAAATCGTTGTTTGAACATTGGATGATCACTAATTATCAGATTAATTAATTTGATTAGATTGATTGATAACATGCTTGTGTGAATACATGGTTGCGATGCATGAATAATGTATATCGGATGGATATTAGATGGGTGGGGCAATTTTAGAAATTGTTGTAATAAATTTGGAATTTATTAATTGGACCTGCGTGTCCAGCCTTATTACCTCCTTATTCTTTGTATTCTCTTCTCACCTATTCCCCTCAATGTAAATGAGGTTTCTTTAAAAGTGTAGTGTAACGGGTAGAAGTAATACTTGTGCTAGCGGGAGAGAGAAAATGGAGAGATTTGATCTAGGATCAATGTGTAAAGTATCCATCTGCATATCAATATTATTTTATTCATATGCGCTTTATTATGTGTTTAGAATGCATGTTTAAGGGTGTATGATGATGAGACCATAACAAAGATAATAAATTGGTTGCCAATTTGCACTCGAAAAACCCTTGCCAAATATTAAGCGTCTTTCCTTCCATTGAGTGATTCTCACTCAAGATCCGAGACTGGCATTGGCTTGTTGGCCAAAGTCAAGGCCTTTGTTCGTCGAGGATGTGTTTGAATCACGAAGGCTTTGTTCCATATGGTGTCTTGTCCAAGTTGTGGTTTGTTGGCCAAAGTCAAGACCACTTCTTGTCCATCGACATTGATTACGAAGCTTTCCGTGGTCAATGGGTCGCGCTTAACTGGGATCACTAAGTTTGTTGTGCCAAAGCCAAGGCTTAGTTGATTCAGAGGAAAAAGGTTAGGTAATACATTGGATGTATTGGCATATATAAGATATATGTTTCGGACTTGGATGTCCCCCTACTGGATCTAGGAATTGGATTGGATCCAATTGATCTTAGAGATCTACCTAGTTAATTATCATACAATTTGTTGGCCAAAGTCAAGATTGTGTGATATTTAACGGGATCCTAGCCCACTAGGAAACACGGTTTCCCGAGTACTCGACAGAGGGTTAGAGGCTCGCCGAAAAATAGTGGGAGGCAAGAATTGAATTTGCAATACTCGTTTAATTACTTGCCATACGCGCTCAAACAAATATCATTCGTCAATAAATTAAATGTTAGTTGGACTAATATTTAAATGTTGTTTTAATAAATAGTTGGACTATATTCAAACTATTCATTTATAGTTGATTTTTAATTGGATTATAGTAATCAATATAATTGATTTTAATCTATTAAATATAGTTGATTAAATAGTTGGACTATAATAATCATTATAATAAATAGTACCTAAATCGTTGATTAAATAGTTGGACTATTAAAATCAAGATAAAATTGAAAGATTGACATTTAAAACATAATCCTAGGAAAATGTATTTAAATGGTTTAATTTTCAAATTGGGAATAAAATTTCAGGATGGTCCTGGAAAATAATAAGTTACTTTATTTGATAAAATAACATATTAGCCTAAGCCCGGAGTTAAGCAAATAGTAGAGCATAATCTTTGGAAGATTATGTGATGATAACTTTAGTGCTTAATCCATTAAGCTTGTCGCAGTAGACTCCTTAATTTCTTAATCAGAACTAAGGATTAGATCCTTAAAGTATGATAAGAAATTGAAGGATCTTCATAAATCTATATTTAGATTTTAGAAGTACTAAAATTGCAATAAAACTCTTGGAGAGTTAATGACTATTCTCAAGGAGACAAAGTCAAAGTTTGCAATTAGGCAAGTAGCGCAAGGCGCACCTTACTTCGATATTCTAGAAACCAAGGCTTGGCCAAAGGCTTCTGGAAATATGAAAAGGGCAAAGGCAAAATCATTATAATCTTCTGGGAAGATAAATGACATATCCCAAAATGTCTGCTTAATGTGGCAAACGGGATCGCGGAAGCGTGACTGCCGTTTGGACAAAGCAGACATGAAGGAATTGAAGACGAGCAAGGCTCTGACTTCAAATATGTTTGTCATAAATATGTTCACTACTAGTATTAAAATTGGATTTTAAATACTTAGTGTGGTACATAAATATATACATTGATGTTCAGAATCTGCTTTGAGCAGGATACTGACTTCAATTGAGATTAATCTGCGAAATGGAAACGGGACGAAAGTCGTGTTTTAACCGTAGATACCTAAGTTTAGGAACTACCCTCGGGTGTGTACCTAAATTTGGAAACTGTTATAATGTAACTAGTTTGACTAGAACATTATCTCTATATCAGTGTTTAACCCGCTGCGGGTGAACCTTTATATTCTAGAACACTAAAGTGTTTTATTATATAAAGATGATATTGAGATAAACACATTAGATGTGAATAACATAATATATTTGAATATAAATAAATCTCAAACGTATAAATGACAAACAAATAGCTCAAACTGATTTGATCAGAGAAGAAACTAATTGTGGCATTGTTGTCTGGGACACAATTAAACAAGAATCGTATATCCACACTTTCGAAGAGTGGGTACTAGGACTAATTTGATTCCATTCAAATAAAGTCTACGAATCTAGTTTATTGGGCAAAGTGCCTAAAACACCTTTACTTGGTAAAAGTGTAAATGCCACCGATCTGTTACCTAGTTCATAGTGAAGCAAGTGGGCCCATGTCTAGCTAGGCTAGAGTGGATATGAATATTTCGTGACCTTTACGGATGTGGCATCGCGTTATGGTTATGTGTTTCTTTTGAAGAACACAAATCAGAAACTTTTAAAGTTTCGACACGAAATAGACAAACAGATCGGCTAAAGTATTAAACCGTCACGGTAAGACCGTAATGGAAAATACTTAAGCAAAAGTTTCAATATACTTGAAAGAGTATAGTATTCTTTCAATGAGGACTCCTCCCGGAACACGTCATTTGACGGTGTGTCCAAAATGAGTAACCGAATTTTGTTGGACATGATAAGGTTAATCATGAGTCGCTCTGAGCTACCATTTCCTTCAACGGATAAGCTTTAAACAGTGCAGAACTTATTTAGAATAAGGTTCCATAAAAATCTGTTTGACAGATTTCATATTAGATATGAACGGGAAAGAAACCGGGTTTCTCATTCCTGATATATTTGGGTATGCTAGGCATATGTTTGGATGATACCAAACTAAAACCCAAATTGGATAAGTGCCAATTGTAGGTTATCCTAGGGATACCATAAGTATAGTACTTATACAACTCACATGAGAACAATTTAATTGTTGCTCACCATGCGTTTTCCTAAGAGGAATACCGATATGCAGTGGTAAGTGGGAGGATAGTAAAAACTCGATGAAAATCGGAGTAATACTATTCCAGGCACCGAATCCTTAATGGAACACAATAGTTCATCAAGGATGAAACTATACCATTAATCTTCGAATACACAAGAACCGCGTAAGTCGGAGAGAGTCAGAAAACAACCTGGGGTATGGGTTTCTGATCTCACCTCATAAAGATGTTATCTTATTTGAGGAATACCAACTGACTACGTATGAGGAAGTGATACAAGGTATCGACTCCCTATTATGGCAAAGTGCCATAAGTCCGAAATGGATTCCATGTATATCAACTAGTTTGGATACTAGTTGATGTACCGCAAGGCATTGTGCCTATTGTACTATATAAGTCTTCAAGGAAGACATACATGGATGGCAACATACCAACGTACTAAGCTAGGCTTGTAGCGGAAAGGTATCGTTATCAACATTGTGTTGATTACGATTCAACCTTTTACCTGTTGCCACGGTAAATCCATTTGGATAATGCTTGCTAATGCTGCATGTTTCATTTATGAAATATGTCAGCTTAACGGGAAAATCGCTTTCCTGAAAAGGAAACCTTTTGGAGGATGTTTACAACATCCTGTCGTTTTGTCGTACCAAAACTAGCAAACAAGGTTTGCAGGTTATTCGATCCATGTTTGGATTGAAGCAAGCATAGGTTCTTGGAATTATCGTTTTGATGTAATCATAATAGTTTATGATTTAATTCAAAACGAAATGATTCTTGTGTATATAAGGAGGGTTAGTGGGAGCGCACTGACAGTGGCTGTCCTATAAAAATAATGATAATATATGTCATTTCTTGGAAATGATATTCCCATAATAAATAAAATCGGTGAAAGCTTGGCTTTCATAAAACTCTCCGAGAAATCGTACATTGAAAAATGTACGCGACCTGGTGTCTCATACGCTTTGAGCATATGGATTCACAAACAGGCCAATCCAAGTGATAGTCACTGGATTGATGTTAAGAACATCCGTTAGTATCTTAGAGAACTAAGGATGTTGTCTTAGTCTATGGAGATGGAGAACTTGAAGTGACTGGGATCACTGTAGCAAGTTTCCAACCGATAAAATGACTACAAGTCGCAAAACGGTACTATAAAGTTTGAATAACGGAACAGTGAGCTGGAAATCTTCCAAGCAAGATACTGTTACCGAATAAACAACAAATGCGGGTTATTGCTGCAGCTGAGGCAGCAATAGAAGCCTTCTGGGTCGATAATAAATCTAATTAGATTAGATATAATTCTGTTAGCAGCTGAGCTAGGCGTCAGCACAGGCTAAAGAATTAATGGTCTCCAACGATCCAGATATATACTTCGATATTCATCTGATTCGTTCGGATCATACATCGTGGCGATGTGATGATCGAATAAATCGCATCAGATGATAATCATGCAAATCCGCTGACGAAAGCATTCTCAGCAGTTTGAGCCAACCGTACATAGTTCGGGTGTCAGACACTCGAGTGACTGGCTATAGGCCAAGTGGGAGATTGTTGGACAATTATGACCCATAGCGTCACTATTTGTACAGATCATGGTGTTGTTGTACAAATTAACTATGTGACAAAGGAGATTGCACTCTTATCATTTGTGATTAGATCACCTAGATGTATAAATGATAGGAAGGTCCTTATGATTTGTTCCTGGATTGAGAATGATATGAGACAGTATCAGTCCACGAAGGATAAATCATTAAATATCCCTAGTCAGAGTATTATCGAGATTGGACATCGATAAATAATAAAAGACTAGTATTACACTTGTGCGCGTTGTGAGGGCACACCAACATAGTTCTCATATATTTGGGTATAGGATACTCATGCAAGTGTAATAGGAGGTTTGTGTTTTACCGATGGTACGGGAAACAGCTTCGCTCTGGATAGACCCCCTCGGAATTCCATGGTAGTAGTATGACTATGTGTCTATGGAAGTCTGAAATCAGGGTAGGTGTATTTGGTCTTAACCTGAGACTTGCACCGCTAATACTTGCGACAATCAATATACTTTGGTTTGGTCGTCCAGGGCTTTAACCGGTTCTGTGTACGCCTCTTCTGGGTATATGAGAATCGTAGTGTGTTGGGTGTGATGTCAAGACGGAAGTATCACTCCAGTCATAGTGGAGATGATGGTCACGTAGGATACGGACTGGTTCTCTTAAATACTGCAGCTATCGGATATTATGACAAGGTCATGTATATCCGATTATAGAGACTAGTTACCAGACATCCGACATGTGCTTCGTACGGGGCAGACACAATTCCAGCCCCAGGCCTAGCACGTGATCATCCGATACTGGATCGAAATACGCAATACTACGTATACTACGCCTGATATAGATCGCTTATTCCTGTAAGCATGTTTCTGGAGAATTGGGTAGGCATGGCGCTTTGCTAGAAGCCAACCTTGTCTTGTAAATCGGTATAAACGTAGTACTAGGTACTTACGTGTTTGGATAGTCCGACGACCGAATTTACTGCCAACATATCCGGGGATCTCATGGGTCGCTTCCCGAAGATTCACCGATGACGTATGACTCGCACTTTAATTAATCTGGGATTAATTAGATGAGAGAGAAAATTAATCTGGGATTAATTGCGGAGATATTTTATCTGGGATAAAATATCATTTAAAGAGAGATAACGATTAATTTGGAATTAATCGATAAATTAATATATTCGATATATTAAACGAAATTGGATTTCGACGCGGAATTAAAATTAGATTTTAATTCGGGCGAACGAGTTAATTTAGAATTAATTCGTTAGCGACGTGAATAGTGATTTCGCTAGGCATAATCATTTAATTACGTCGCAACGGAAAATTCGTTAATTTGGAATTAGCGAACCCGAGCCCGGGATTGTTTGCGAGCGCATTCGCATTTCGAATTCGAGTGCGGCACGCAAGTCAAATCAAGCGTCAAATCATTAGTCGCATCAAGCGTCAAATCACATGTCACTTTGAGTGATGTGACAAGTTGTCACTTGATTGATTGGATATTGGTGGTTGAAGGAATTTATTGTTTGACTTTTGAATTGAAAAATGAATATGTTAATTGATTTTGGAAATTAATAAAAACATTACACTTTTTCTTTTTTTTTCTTTTCTCTCCTTAGCTCAGGTTTTGGAGCCTCTTCTTCTCCATCCTCTCTCCGGCATACAGCTCTTTTTCTTCTGTTTTGGTTCACCGAAAATGGCAGAATGAGCTATGAATTTTGTGGCAAAATTCCTAACTGCTAGCACACTCTTGGAGACATACAAAGGTGATAGGGAAACTCACTTCATGAGCTTGGAATCACCTTGATAAGCTTGGAGCTTGGAGCAAGGCCGAAAATGGAGGAAGAAAACCAATGGACTGTCGAGCTTCATGGAGGGTAGAAAATGTTTTTTGTTCTTCGTAGCATCCAATCCGTTCGATGTGAGTATGATTAAGCCATTCTCCTTTGTTTATTCACTTGTTTCATGCTTGATAATTGATCCTTTGGGACCTTAGAGAATTCCAACACCTTGTTTGCTAGTTATGGTACGACAAAACCGTCAGGATGTTATAAACATCCTCTGAAAGGTTTCCATTTAAGGAAAGCGATTTTGACGTGCAGCTGCCATATTTCAAGAATGAAACATGCAGCATTAGTAAGCATTATCCAAATGGATTTACCGTGGCAACAGGTAAAAGGTTTCGTCGTAATCGACACAATGTTGATAACGATACCTTTTCGCTACAAGCCTAGCTTAATACGTTTGTATGTTGCCTTCCATGTATGTCTTCCTTGAAGACTTATGTAGTACCAGTAGGCACAATTCCTTCTGGTACATCAACTAGTATCCAAACTTAGTTGGTATACATGGAATCCATTTCGATTTTATGGCATTTTTGCCATATTATAGGGAGTCGATAAATTGTATCACTTCCTCATACGTAGTCAGTTCGTATACCTCAATAAGATTGACATCTTTATGAGGTGAGATCAGAAACCCATACCCCAGGTTGTTTTCTGACTCTCTCCGACTTACGTGGTTCTTGTGTATTCGAAGATTACTGTTTAGTTTCATCTTTGATGAACTATTTGTGTTCCATTAAGGAATCGGTGCCTAGAATAGTATTACTCCGATTTTTCATCGAGTTTTACTTTCCTTCCTCCCACATACCACTGCATATAGGTATTCCTCCTAGGAAAACCGCATGGTGAGCAACAATTACATTGTTCTCTTGTGGGTTGTAAGTACTATACTTTGGTTTCCCTAGGATAACCTACAACTTCGGCACTTATCCAACTTGGGTTCTAGTTTGGTATCATCCAAACATATGCCCAGCATTCCCAAATTTTCAGGAATGAGAAAACCCAGTTTCTTTCATGTTCATATCTAATATGAAGTATGTCTAACAGATTTTTATGGAACCTTATTCAAAATACGTTTTGCACTGTTTATGCATATCCGTTGAAGGAAATGGTAGCTCAGAGCGACTCATGATTGACCTTATCATGTCCAACAATATTCAGTTTCTCCGTTCAAGACACACCAGACCGTCAAATTGACGTGTTCCGGGAGGAGTCCTCATTGAAAGAATACTATACTCTTTCAAGTATATGAGAAACTTATTGCTTAAGTATTTTCATCATAGTCTAACCGTGATGATTTAATACTTTAGCCGGTCTGTCTGTCTACTTCGTGTCGAAACTCTAAAAGTTTCTGATTCGTGTTTCTGAAGAAACACATAACCATAACGCGATGCCACATCCGTAAAGGTCACGAAACATTCATATCCACCTCTAGCCTAGCTAGACATGGGCCCACTTACGTCAATATGAACGAGGGCTAACAGATCGGTGGCAATTACACTTTTACCGAGTAAATAGTGTTTTAGGCACTTTGCCCAATAAATTAGATTCGTTGACATTATTTGAATAGAATCAAATTTTTCCTAGTACCCACTATTCGAAAGTGTGGATATACGAGTCTTGTTTAATTGTGTCCCAGACAACAATGCCACTATTAAGTTTCAACTGATTAAATCAGTTTGAGCTATTTGTTTGTCATGTTATACGTTTGAGATTTATTTATATTCAAAATATAAATATTGTTATTCACATTTAATGTGTTTATCTCAATATCATCTTTATAAAATAAAACACTTTAGTGTTCTAGAATATAAAGGTATACCCGCAACGGGTTAAACCCTGATATATAGATAATGTTTTAGTCAAACTAGTTACATTGAAACAGTTTCCTAATTTAAGTACATACCAGAAGGGTAGTTCCTAAACTTAGGTATATACGGTTTAAACAACGATTGTCGTCCCGTTTACGATTCGCAGATTAATCTCAACTGAAGTCAGTATCCTGCTCATAGCAGATTCTGCACACCAGTACATATTTATGTACCACTTCTAGTATCTAAAATCCAATTTTAATACTAGTTGTGAACATGTGATGACAAACATATTTGAAGCCGGAGCCTTGCACCGTCTTCAATTCCTTCATGTCTGCCTTGTCCATACGGCAGTCACGCTTCCGTGTCCCTGTTTTCCATAGTTTAGGCAGACATTTTGGGATATGTCCTTTGTCTTCCCAGAAGATTATAATGGCCTTGCCTTTGCCCCTTTTCACACCCCAGAAGCCTTTGGCCAAGCCTTGGCCTCCTAGAATGTCGAAGTAAGATGCGCCTTGCGCTTCTTGCCTTATTGCAAACTTTGGCTTTGTCTCCTTGAGAATAGCCATTAACTCTCCAAGAGTTTATTATTGCAATTAAGTACTTCTAAGATCTAAGAATATATCTATGAAGATCCTTCAATTTCATTATCATACTATAAGGATCCAATCCTTAGTTCTGATCAAGAAATTAAGGAGTCTATTTGGCAAGCATAATGGATTAAGCACTAAAGTTATCATCACATGAATCTTCCCAAGATCATGCTCTACTATTTGCTCAACTCCAGGCTTAGGCTCGAGATGTCACTATATCAAATAAGAGAAACTTCTCGGTCATTCAGGACTATCCTGAGATTTTATTCCCATTTGAAAATTAAAGTCGTTTAAAAAACATTTTCACCCAGGATTATGTTTTTAAACACTAATCTTTCAATTATCTTGATTCTAATAGTCCAACTATCAAATCAACGATTTTAGGTACTATTGATTATAATGATTACTATAGTCCAACTATATATCAACTATAATTTAATAAGTTAAATTCAATTATATTGATTACTATAATCAAATTATAAAATCAACTATAATTCAATTTTTTAATTCAAATATATTGATTACTATAATCCAATTATATAACCAACTATAAATGAAATAGTTTGAATACAGTCCAACTATTTTAATTTAAAACAACAATTAAATATTAGTCCAACTAATTAATAATTTATTTTGACGAATAATTTGAATGAGCGCATATGGCAAGTAACTAAACGAATATTGCAAATTTAATACTTGCCTCCCACTATTTTTCGGCGAGCCTCTAACCCTTTGTTGAGTACTCGGAAAACCTTGTTTCCTAGTGGGCTAGGATCCCGTTAAATAACACACAATCTTGACTTTGGCCAACAAATTATATGATAATTAACTAGGTAGATCTCTAAGATCAATTGGATCACATCCAATTCCTAAATCCAGTAGGTGGACATCCAAGTCTGAAACATATATCTTATATTACATTGCCTACGTTTCCTTTTGGGGTGAAATGAATCAAAACAAAACACATCAAGATCAAATCCAATCAATCCCAAATTTAATATACATCATATATACATAAAATTACATCACATATATGAAAATCCCAAAAATGGATTCCATGTACGCCAACCAAGTTTGGACACTGGTTGATGCACCAGAAGGCGTAAAGCCTATTGGATGCCTTGTCTTGCTTGTGCCTGCCTTTTTCATGGACATGGTTTGTCGTGCCCTGCGTTAGCCATTGTCACGCACAATGGAGGTTAATTCGTGGGAAAAATAGGCTTGACGGAGGCCACATGCCTTGTCATGCCATGCGTTAGCCACTGTCAAGCACAACAGAGGTTAATTCGTGGGAAAAATAGGCTAGTACTAGTTGCTTGATGTCCGATATATGTTTCGTACGGGTTTTTTCCTCTGAATCAACTAAGCCTTGGCTGTGGCACAACAAACTTAGTGATCCCAGTTAAGCGGAACCCATTGACCTTGGAAAGCTTCGTAATCAATGTCGATGGATAAGAGTGATCTTGACTTTGGCCAACAAATCACAACTTGGACAAGACACCGATATGAAACAAAGCCTTCGTGATTCAAACACATCCTCGACGGACAAGGTCTTGACTTTGTCCAACAAACCAATGCCAGTCTTGGATCTTGAGTAAGAATCACTCAATGGAAGGAAAAACGCTTAATATTAAGTGAGGGTTTTCGCGTGTAATTGGCAACGAATTAATTATCTTTGTTAAGGTCTCATCATCATACACCCTTAAACATGCATTCTAAACACAAAATAAGGCGCATATAAATAAAATAATAATGATATGCGGATGGATACTTTAACACATCGTTCCTAGAACAAATCTCTCCCTTTCCTCTCTCCCGCTAGCACATGTATTACTTCTACCTGTTACATAACACTTCTAAAGAAACCTCATGTACATTGAGGGGAATAAGTGAGAAGAGAAATACAAAGAGTAAGGAGGTAATAGGCTGGACTCGCAGGTCCAATTTAATAAATTCTAAATTTAATACAACAATTTCCAAAATTGCCCTCACCCATCTAATATCCATCCGATATACATTATTCATACAGCGCAACCATGTATTCACACAAGCATGTTATCAATCAATCTAATCCAATTAATTAATCTGAATATTAATGACCATCCAATGTTCAAACAACGATTTGATTTTGCGCGAATCAAACTCGTTTTGCGAATAAGTACTCAAAGTACGAATTCTTGAATTGAATTAAACTACAACATTAAATCCAATTTAATATGTATTTAATACTAATTCAATTATTTAATTCCAAATTAAATATCTACACTTTATTAATGAACCTTTACGACTTAGATTCCAAATCTAATCGTTACGGGTCTCAAAGCCCGATTAACATCCAATGTCAATTTAATTTAAAGTCCAATGGGCTTTTAATTAATTTCTAAGGCATGGACTTTTGGTCAATATGGGTCAAACCCAAATACCAAAGCCCATTTAAGGAATCACCCTTATTTGCCAAGAAACCAATTTAGGCCCATTAGGCCCAATTAAAAATATTAAGGTCCATTAAGTCATAATTTGACTTTATGGAAATGGTTTTGGGCCCAATTGGATCCAACCAATTTGCCTAAACCATTCTTGGTACAACCAACCCCATTTAGCCCAATTACAACATTTCAAGCCCAATTTCCAAAATAGGCCCAATAATTAAATTACCAAATTCCAAATTTCATAACTTAATTAACCAAAGTGTATGCCATAATTAATTACCCAAATTAATATTTCTAAACACAAATTTGTACAATTAATTATGCTCAATATCATCAAAATATGTCCAACACATTTAATCAAAAATCAGTCATTTCCCTTCCCATGCTTAATGGTCACGGCATTTTGGGGTAATTTATGTCTGATTCGGTTTTCAATCCAATTAAATCCACAATCAACATTTCCCAAATGATTTTAACTCATCCAATGATCAAAATCAAAAAATACCATGACATAGGGCACTTGTTCATATTCGGCCAAGCCATATTTTTTGGGCAAAATTGATCCAATCAAATTTCATGAAATTGATCCAATACAACTTCAATTAAACATCATTCAAGCATACTCAATCAAAGAATTTTATCAAATCATGCTAAAATTCAATTTACCCAATTTTAACCCTAAGTTCAATTTCATGCTCAATTTCGCTCTGATACCATTGTTGGGTTTCTCTAAGGTCCCGGGATCAATCAAAATGAAACCATGTGCGAATACAACAAAGAAGTTACGGAATACTTACAATGATCGGTTGAGCGATGTGATGAACACAAAGATCTTGTTATGCCCTTTGAAGCTCACGGTCTTCACTGGTTTTTGTCCTCCAAGAATTCGGCCATGGATGATCTCAAGCTCCAAGCTTTGTGATGTGTATTCCATACTCACGGGTGCGGTTCCCTATCACCCTCGCAAGACTCCGAAAGTGTGCTAGCACTCGGTAATTTTTGCCATAAAAATCACATTGCTTCTCCTTGTATTCTCGGCTTTCACCAAAATTGGAAGAAGAAAAATGGCCTTGAGGCCGTGAGAGAGGAGAATAAATGAGAGAAATGTGTTAAGTGTTGGTTGTTGGAAATATGTATCTAATACACATAAATGAATTCCAAAAATTCATTTACCAAAAGTCAAGGTAAAAACAATCAATGCCTTCCAACTACTCCATCAACTATTCACATCATTCATGACTAAACATCACATCACTCAAAGTGACAAGTGATTTGACGCTTGATGTGACTAGCGATTTGATGCTTGATGTGACTTATGGGCCGCACTTGAATTCGCAATGCGAGTGCGCCCGCAAACACTTCCGGGCTCGGGTTCGCTAATTCCAAATTAACGAATTTTCCGTTGCGACGTAATTAATAATTATGCATAGCAAAATCACTATTCACATCGCTAACGAATTAATTCTAAATTAACTCGTTCGCCCGAATTAAAATATAGTTTTAATTCCGCGTCGAAATCAATTTCGTATAATATATCGAATATATTATTTTATCGATTAATTCCCAATCTAATTATTCTCTCTCTTAAATGATATTTTATCTCAGATAAAATATCTCCGTAATTAATCCCAGATTAATTTTCTCTGTCATCTAATTAATCCCAGATTAATAAAGTGTGACTCATACGTCATCGGTGAATCTTCGGGAAGCGACCCATGAGATCCCTAGATATGTTGGCAATAAATCCGGTCGTTGGACTATCCGAACACGTACGTACCTAGTACTATGTTTGTACCGATTTACAAGACAAGGTTGGCTTCTTCTAGCAAAGCGCCATGCCTACCCAATTCTCCAGAATATCCTTACAGGAATATGTGATCTATATCATACGTAATATAACATAGTATAGCATATTACGATCCAGTATCGGATGTCACATGCTAGGCC